>JAODAL010004956.1:0-149536 GCA_025379985.1 Phyllomedusa bahiana | reverse complement strand
GGGGAGAAAGATGGGTTTTAGGTTCTTTTGAAATTGGTGAAGTTGGGGAGAGTCTGATGTTTTGGGTTAATGAGTTCCAGAGTGTGGGTGAAGCACAGGAGAAGTCTTGGAGACGGTTATGTGAGGAGGTGATGAGAGGGGAGCAGAGGAGAAGGTCCTGAGAGGAGCGGAGATTGCGTGAGAGGAGGTATCTGGAAATTAGGCAGAGGTATGTGAGGGAGAGGTTATGGAGAGCTTGTAGGTCAGGGTTAGTAATTTGAACTGAATTCATTGGGCAATGGGAAGCCAGTGAAGGGATTGGCAGAGGGAGAGGCAGAGGAGTAGCGAGGAGAGAGGTGAATCAGACGAGGGCACAGAGTTAAGGATGGATTGGTGGGGAGCGAGGGTGCTAACTGGGAGGCCACAGAGAAGGATGTTGCAGTAGTCAAGGCGGGAGATGACGAGGGCGTGGACTAGCGTTTTTTGTAGTGTCAGAGTTGAGGAATGGGCGGATGCGTAAAATATTTTTCAGGTGGAGGCGGCTGGCAGAGGTGAGCGCTTGGATGTGTGGTTTGAAGGATAAAGAGGAGTCAAAGGTTATCCCAAGGCAGCGGACTTGGAGCTGGTGAAAGGGTGTGCCCATTAACAGTGATAGAGAGATCAGGTGGAGGGGTAGAGAGGGACGGTGGAAAGATGATGAATTCTGTTTTATCTACATTTAGTTTTAAGCGACGGGAGGAGAAGAAGGAGGAAATGGATGATAGGCCTTTTGGGATCCGGGAGTGTAGGGAGTTAATGTCAGGTTAGCCGTTAGGCTATGGCTGCACAGCATGGGACAAAAAACGGCCAAAAGCAGCCGTTTATAGAATGGAGAATTGCGTTTTTTGTCACGTTTTGTGCAAAAACCGTGGTCTCTTCTCATTTTTTTTTTTTACGTCATCCATAAAATTCAATTGTATGGGAAGATAATGAAAAAACTCCAAGTACCGGCGTATTACACAACATGTTGTATAATACGCCGGCGCCAAAAGACGATCGTAGAAAAGACGAGCTGTCGGGACCACAGATTGTCAATTCTATAGACCTCTATGGGGCGGCACAAACAATCAGATTTTTGGCGCTTCTAAAATCCTACCAGTGCAGAAAATACAACCATAAAACTGTGCAGTGGAGACATAGCCTTCCAGTCAATCAAGGTGGCCATACAGTGACAAAGGGAGAAGGATAAAAGACCGTTCACTAGGAATGTTCTCCTATGGAACAATCTTTTGCATCATGCCCAAGTGTACCAAATGCAGTCGGATGAAATTTTAACATGGCCGACTTCTTTGTGGACAGTGATGGTCTGTCATTGGTTGGCAAACCATCATTAAATTCACCTGACAACCTGGTGTCAATTTCGATTCCGGCAATAACGATGGGAAAAATAACACAATACGCCGCGCTAATTTTTCAGTTGAAATGATGGACACTGCAGCGAAAACCTGACGGATCCCATTTTAGGTAATGGAGTCTGTTGGGCACTGTTGGTGTTCTTTGTGAAAAGGGTCTGATTTCAACTTTGACGCATGCGAACCAGGAATTATATGTATGACCACCTTAAAGGGGTTGACTCACTACAAAGAATAGCTTTCAAAATGTAGGGAACACTAAATGAAGACGTTTTCCAAATATATTGCTTTGATCATCTTTTTTTTTTTGTTAAGAAGCTACAAGTGATTTTATCACCTTCTGAGGGCTCTCAGGTTTCCCAAGTGGCCGACCTATGTACTCCTTCTCCATGGGCCACAACAGAACAGTAAAATCAGGATTTTTGATACGTACAGGGGAAAGCACAGTTCCCTCACAGCAGTCATTCACCTGAGGCAGAGTGTAACACTTGGGCTGTGAGACGGACTTGTAGCACTTGCCAGTGTTCACACTAAATCATTTGTTTTCCCCATAGGCAGCACCAAGTCCCCTCAGCAGATGAAATAAAAACCCTAGAGCATAACATGTCTATAGCTCCCAGCAGATTCGCTGCACAGCCGCAAACATTGTGTATTTTATAATCCAATAGGACAGTCGTGTATTGCAGCGGACCAACTAAATGCGTCTGTCTGGCTGACAATCGTAACTGGGGCTTATTTCTGGGGTAGGGTTTATATTATGAGCATTAAGAAAAATCATTGGGTTAGGTGTTATTTTTGGGGATACAAAGGAATACATCTCTAAAAGAGATAACAGAGGAACCCATTTTTATAAATTCCCAACCTCTGGCACATCCAAACCAATAGGTGTTAAAGGTGGTCTCCCCATGTTGTTTCACAGAGCCAACAAGCAGTTTTAGATTTATGCTTCCTGTCTCTTACTGGTTGGGCTGTGGGTAGTTCTTTAGCAGTGATTCGCATATCATCTCCATATTCACCAGTTCTTCTAACTGCACTGACATGAGAGCAGGCGAAGTTATCTATGAGCTCTGAAGCTCTCTGCTCTAAAGTAAACAAAAATAATGAATCTCCGTTGTTTGTTATGCTATGTTCACACTGGGTAACTTCGACACACATTTTGCGGCATATTTGCGCTCTTATACGAGCAAGATGCGCGCCGAAATTATGGTAATCCATAGTTCTCATAGAGAACTATGGATTACGCCTCCTCTCCCCAATCGTATAATACGATTGTATTGTACGCGCGGGGAGATAAGCGACATGTCAACTACCTGTGGCCAATACAGGCCGTGAGTAATGCATGTCAATGGGGCTGGCAGGCTGCCGCCCCCCCACGCCGCGGGGGTGCGCACTTATAAGCGCGAGCTCCCGAAACACACGATGTACTGCGGCGCGTACTGTACACGGCCGCAGCACATTGCGTAAACATACCCTTTGAGATAACACACACTGTTCTCATGCTGCCGTCAGTCCGACCTGTGGTGACGTCACTCCCTGTTCTTCGATAAGACAAAGAGCAGAGAGTGCAAGACTGTAATTCAGAGAAACCTGTGTGCACTCAGAGCAGATAAAACCTCAGATCTCCTCAACGGAGCAAAATAAACAAAGCCATATATTTGAAGTCTTCATTTATCGATTCCTACGTGTTAAAAGCTAATTTTTCCCCTTTAAGGGAATGGATATATTCTAAGGAGGTTAAGAAAACTTC
Source organism: Phyllomedusa bahiana (assembly GCA_025379985.1). Classification (NCBI taxonomy): domain Eukaryota; kingdom Metazoa; phylum Chordata; class Amphibia; order Anura; family Hylidae; genus Phyllomedusa; species Phyllomedusa bahiana. The sequence continues at coordinate 146,419 of JAODAL010004956.1, read as the reverse complement.
TGATGTTTCTTCTGTGTTTTATAAACCATAATAGTTTTACCATGTTCTTTTCCAACCCAAACAAGCTTCATTGAAGTAAGCCAAGTATAAAGCTGGTTGCACTCGGCTAGGCCATCAATCTTCTAATAAGATTATAAAAATTTCACCACCCAAGCAGATGTCAAGATTAAATGAGATCCAGCCACCGGGGACAAGCAGATGGACCCCATCAGACTACTGCAATCAGTAGAACATGAGCCATGATTGCTTATCTGTGGCGGTCTTCTATCCACACTGTCCAGCAGGCAGAGTTTTGATGACAAGTAATCCCCTGTTCTAGATTATGGTCAAGATACCACAAGATACTTTATGTTGGTTGTCCCATAAATCAGCGCTCTAGTCAGCAAATACCAATGAAAATCAACCAAACATACAAAGACAAAAACACAGAAGAAGCAAAAGGCGACTCCAGCCTCCTTATAAAATGCTCGTCTTTATTCCAAATCATAAAATGCACCAAGAGATAGACAGGCAGTAGCTAGACGACGCGTTTCAGGCAGTGTACGCCCTCAATCTATGGACAAAAAACACCAAAAAATCCAAATGTATCTGTCTACCAGATATGCATCCTAAATCAAAGGTCTACCATCAGAAGACACAGTTACATGTCAATTTATGCTGTATACAGGGCCGGGACAATGGGTAGGCAGAGGTAGGCGATCGCCTAGGGCGCCATACGTCTGCCTGCCAATAAGGGGCGCAGAACGGGTATGGAGCCAGCTCAGGAGCTGAGCCGGCTCCATACATGGCAGATGAGAGCCATAGTGAGAGAGAGAGAGGAGGGAGAGCCATAGTGAGAGAGGGGAGATGGAGAGGAGGAGCCATAGTGAGAGAGAGGGAGGGGGGAGCTGTGGGGGGGGCGAGCCATAGTGAGAGAGAGAGGGGGCGAGCCATAGTGAGAGAGAGAGGGCGAGCCATAGTGAGAGAGAAGGGGGCGAGCCATAGTGAGAGGGGAGATAGTGGGGAGCGAGCCATAAATAGTGGAGAAGAGAGGGGGCGAGCCATAGTGAGAAAGAGGGGGCCTATAGTGAGAGAGAGGGGGGCCTAATATAGTAGAGGGAAGATAGAGAGGGGTTATTCGCCACTGTCGTGTATTGGAATTGTGTTTCTTTATGCTCATTCCACCTAGATGGGGAGGGCACAGGCATGTGTGTTAGGTTAGGGCAGCGGATTAATTTATTTTTTTTATTGGGGGGAGTTGCGCCATTGGCCCCACTTGCCTAGGGCACCAAAATGCCTTGTCCCCGTGTCCCGGGGACATCACCTCTTAGGAGCAGGGGGAAAAAAACGACATAACATGATATTAAAAAGAACATGGTAGAGTTAATAAAAGAATGGAGACTTGTAAAACACTACAGCGAGTGTCTACAGGGTCAGTGCAGAACTGGACCCAGCTGCTTTGTGTTCAATGCAGCATGTACTCCTTTTTATTTCATCGTGTGACAGGTAATTAATCTTACTTTATTAGTCACAATATACCTACACAAATCATCATCAGCTCAGGCATTCGGATGCCTATGCCCAAGACACAGCTGCAAATAACTGAACATACCCGTTCTACGTGCCTCCTGCTCTAGGGACCTCATAGAGATTCGAGTCACAAGGAGAGGAGTGTCACAGACCCATTCTCTATAGCTGTGATGTCTCCAAGTATCTAGAAACTGTCTGTTTCGGCTATGCACGCTCACTACATGAAATGCATTCCGTTTTATGTCCATTTTTAGCTAATCTTCTCTTAGCTCTTCTGAAAGCCGAATGCGTGGGTAGATACACCAGTATACCAGTCGAGGCTGCTGCAAGTTTCTGCATTATCATTAAAAGTACCTCATCCAATAAAAACATTGCGGTCTATGTTATTTATTCCAAGTATTATTCCCCAGCATCAAGTGAACGTCTCGGATGTCGTTCCAGCATAGTCTTGGTTTATGACTGGAGCCATTAGAAGCCTTCACTCTTACCAAGTTCTATTTGCTCCATTCCCGCTCCATAAACTCCATCTGTTATTTCCCACTAAAGTGCTAGATTCTCGCTCTGTGGAGTAACACTCTCCTACCTCCAGCTCGTCTGTGGGCTATTTGCCTTCTGTTTTTGCACCCTCTTGACTTTTTATATCCCTGAATGATAGGCCTTTATTTTACCTTCAGTTAGTCCGGTAATAGAAAGAGTCGGGCCTTCGCCACTTTCTCTCTAGACACATTTTGTGCTCATTTTCCTTACAGTGCGCTACTAAAAAATAGAGACATTGCCCAAAGTAAAAATGACTGCGTCTGCTTCCATTTTTAAGGCTGGAATCTGGCTCCTAAGAGCAGCTGCACAACACCAATAATAAGGCTGTTCTGCTCGGACAAGCTCGACTTAGTTTCTGCATTCCCCAGAGGAGAGTTAGGAGTCTCTATCGCCAGCTGATATTCTTGGCAAGACGGTGCTTGCTTTTCCTGCAGAAAACAATACATGGCAGGATGCCCACCGAAACGAGAGGCCAACCTTTAGTTTCAATGGTATGTGCAATCTGCTGTATCGGAAAACAATAGTTAAGGTGCCCTTCCACCTTCAATAGCCATGTGCCAAAGATTTGTTTGGCCGACAACCATTTATCCCAAATCTCACATACACGTCTGCTCGGCCAAGTGTGCACCTGTCCCAACTGGAGGTGGGGGAGGAAAGAGGGAAAGAAAGAGTAAGTTCACACGGCGGGTTGGATCCAATTTTGGATCCATTTTTAGATGCGTGTTTGGATCCATGTTTCGGAACCTAAATGGACCCAGACACGCATCTTACAATGTGCAGTATGATTTACATTGCTTTCAATGTAAAACACGCATTGGCGTACAGACGAGTGATTGCTGATGTGTGTTTACATGCGTCCTTTGGATCCATTCAAAGAATTAAGTAAATTCTTGATCCGAAAGACACAGCAGGAGCTCTATAGGGTGCAATCCTGCTGCAGCCAAAACACATCCAAATATGCACCTGTGTGTTGGATGCGACCGACGCCGCGATTTTGAATGCGTTTTTCGGATCCAAAAACGGATCCAACACGCCGTGTGAACTTACCCTAAGCCAGGGGTGTCAAACTGTGGCCCTTCAGCTGTTGGGAAACTACAACTCCCATCATGCCCACTGTACTAGAATAAATAAATGCATGATGGGAGTTGTTGTTTCCCAACAGCTGGAGGGCCACAGTTTGACACCTGTGCCCTAAGCCGTAGCCTGCCACACCACGTGGTGGCTCAATTCTAGAAAGAATAAAATATTCAGGGTTCTAGGCCCAGTATGCACAATCCTGGTTTCCCTCAATTCTCCCTAAACAGATTAGATAGTCTTCAAGTCCCGCCATAGTGAGCATGGTCATCTAACTTTGATGTGTTCGAGGGGTGATTAGGGTCGCCTTTCTTTTAGTCCAGTATCATCAGACAAAGCACTAAACATGACCTTCTAAACATGCTACTACTGTCATTATCTATTCAATCTATGGGTATGGTCACGCGGCGTTTGTGAAATACGTATTTGTGTACGCGTTACATACCGAAATATGTACCCAAATACGTATTTGAGGGGAAAGTGCCAAAAAAATAACTCACTACGTTTTTATGTTAAACATGTTTTATAAATTTTGGATTTTTTTTTAAATTTTCCATATCACTTTCAATATTTTTTAAAAATTCTTAAGACCTGCAGTTTTCACTTTGGCCACTAGGCCTAACACTAGTCTTGCACTTCCTGTTCTGTAGAGAGAGATTTTCAGGTCAAAGAGCAGGACTAGAAAACTCTCCTGTACAAGTCAGTTTTAAAGGGGTTGTCTCATCTCAAAGTTTCATAGGATGAATGAATCAGTGTTCAGAGAAGGGACAAACTTTGACAATGCTCAGCCACTGCATAGACAGCACAGCCTCTACACCGTTCTCCTAACCCCGATGCTACATCCCTCCGTGACGCCCTCAATCCTTCCGACTAATACATTGGCTCCATACTGAATATATCTCTGCGTGACAAGTCATGAGCATAATCCCGAGGTTTATCTGAACATAGAGACAGGACAGGCTGTGACACAGCGGCGGTGATGGAGTACAGTGGTCTTCCTACAAAGACACGCTGCTTCATCTCAAGCCAAAGACACATGTAACCTGACAGCCTGTCTGCGTGGCCGGCCGTACCGAGAAGGCTCTCCACACTGTTTACACCAGAAGGAATTTGGATGAAAAGAGCCAGAATGTAGATTTATTCTACTGGCACCAGGTCGAATAGCTGAAGCGGTCCTGTTTACACAGCCAATTATGGAGATCATGTTTCCAGTAAGTGAACGTATTAACTATGTGATCTGCACCTACAAGGGTCATAAGAGTTTATATATACACAGCAGACAATGAATGATGGGAGGAAAAAGCACATTCAGACGATCTAGCATGGAAAGATGTAGGTTAAAGGGGTATTCCGGCATCCGGACAAAAACTGCAGGTTTATTACACACACAGCAAGAGCATAGCACAACTCATTTACTCGAAGCGCCACATCAGCATTAAAGTGACACCCAAAAGGCTGTGAGAGGGCCTTCAAGGGTGATTAGAGCGCCTATGTGGACTAGAGCTCTGCCCTCTCGATCGCCATATCCAAGAGAGTGAGCTTCCTGCGATATTTACTATTTTGCCGTAGGCAAACTTAAACGCTATCAGTTCTCTATCTATAAAACACTAAAACGTAACTTTTATTATATCTAACTCTTAACCTCTATACACACTATTTAAAAACCTGATTTCTAACCTCACCATTTAACCCTTTCTACTTCTGAAGGAAGGAATAGCTCCTTTTCCATTATCAAGTCTGGTGGAGCCCCACCTACCAACAGGAAAGCCTTCTATATACAGCAATTTACTAACTCCAGTGAGGGATCAGGCATGACGTTTTAAATTGTGATTTCTTACCTCTGTCTACAAGTGCCACCCGCTGCAGACGGTGTCACAAGGGGGCCTTATTTGTCTTGTGTCCATTAGATTAGGGACGATTGCCCAAGTAGGAGGCTTGGGATCCCTCACTGGAGTTAGTAAATTGCTGTATATATATAAGGCTTTCCTGTTGGTAGGTGGGGTTCCACCAGACTTGATAATGTAAAAGGAGCTATTCCTTCCTTCAGAAGTAGAAAGGGTTAAATGATGAGGTTAGAAATCAGGTTTTTAAATAGTGTGTATAGAGGTTAAACGTTATACATAATAAAAGTTACGTTTTAGTGTTTTATAGATAGAGAACTGATAGAGTTTAAGTTTGCTATGGCAAAATAGTAAATATAGTGATCAGAAGTCACTCTGTTCTCCTGTGAGATTCCCAATTTTTTGGAGACTATTTGACAAGCTTCCTGCGATGGCACTACCTCCTCTACCAAGTGCTGGCTGTGTCCAATGGGGAAAGTGGAGAGTCAGTCCTCCAGCATTCAGACCTGGTCTCTGCTTCCTACGTCTAAGACCTCACGGGCCACAAACCATGATGTGGTGGGCTGGATTTGGGTCTGGAGTTTGACACACATGGTATAACACTAAACCTACACCCAATAGGTGGGCTTGGCTTCAATTGCAGTGAATGTAGGTAGCAAACTACAGTTCCCATCATGCATTGCTTACATCTAATCCAGGCTGTTTACTGCCCATGTATTCCTATGGATTCTCCACCTTCTTGTGCATCTCACATTGTGCTCTCCTACTGCCGAGTCTCTAACATTAGTTCTTAGTTATTTATATGCAATTGTAGTGCCAGCAACCACCCCGCTCATGCACCGAGGGTATGTGAGTGGTTGTTTTATTGGTATTTTTGCATTTGTGCAATCTCCCCATGCATTATACTGTGGCTTTTCTACATGCTGGTGTGAACAGGTATTAAGTTAATGTTCAGTTTTTTTTATCATCTAATTGTTCCCCTAGCAGTGGGGTGTGTGAGCTGCTGCTCAGTAATTACCTGCACCTGTTAATTTTTCCCAGGTAGCATATAGGCCAGAGATGACTGCTACTGGGTTCAGTCTGGTCCAGCCATTGAACTGTGAATATGGCCCAAAAATTGCAGTGTTTTTTTTTCCTAGTTACATAACATCCACTGCTGCTTTAGAGACACACAGTTCACTTTACTAGTGCTGGAACGGAGCATGCCTGACCAGAAAGCTGAAACTGAACTACAGGTCGTATCCCTTGACAACAGGCTATAAACCTCACATTTGGAGCCAGCAATAGATGAGTGATGATGTGGGAAACTACTGAAAATAAGTACTATACGTATAGAAGTGTTTTTTTCCCCTTTGTACCCCAAACTTCCAATAGGAGTCAAATTTTGTATACCCCAATACCTCCTTAAAATACAAGCATGACAAAGTTAAAGGCAGGCTACATACAATACTACAACTCTACCAACCCACCACTGTATATGGAATGGCCGATCCAATAAAAATCAAAGTAATTCAAATCATTGAAGGATTAGAAGTTTAATAACTATAAATTAATGTTAGCAGAGACAGCAACAAAAACTGCAGAGGGTAGGGGGGGGGGGGTGGGAAGAGACTCTATGACAATATGGCCATCTCATTGGGCAAACAAGATGAACAGTCTTCGCAATGGAAGGTGCACGTCCAAGATGCAAGACAACATGCCAATTTCCTCAACTTATACCAAGCCAGGAAACCGTTTCACAGGTGACCTGATCGTTGGGTAGAACACAGATTGTAAATGCATTGGGGCAGATTTATTAATACGGTCTCTTAGACAGTGTAAAGTTAGACTAGACAGTCTTCCATTGCATCACATTCATCATCGTGCTCATGTTAGAGCCGTCTAATCTTACTTCACACCTTCTACAAGTTGACTTGCTTTATTGCACTAACTGCACCAAAATTTTGGTACCAGTAACAAATTTATTCAAAATCTGCTGGAAATCGGTGGCAAAAAAAAAGACACACTGATTGCATGGAGATTTCTACTGCCCCATTGACTTCAATGGGGAACTCATTTAGAAAATTGGTGCGGAAATATATGAAGTGAAATGCTAAATAGTCTGCCTGGGTAAAGAGATGTGTGAGAAATCGGAAAAAAAGCGGATTTCCATTGAAATCAATACAACGTGGATTGCAGAGAAATAAGAAAAATTCACTGTGTAAATAAACTTTCTAAATTTATGGGGAAAGGGGGGGGGGGGGGGGGGGGGGAGAGATCCTACCTTCATCGTCTTAAAAGGCTTGTCCAAAGTTACACATCTCACACCGGATTGGTGATGTGTGTCTCATCACTGGGGGTCCCACCACTATGGAGGTAGCCATGTGCTGTACTTGGCTATCTTCCGCAGTTCTAAAGGCATTGAATGGAGCGACAGTGAACACGAGTGACCGGTGCAGCCTTCATGTGGGGGGTTTGGGACTCTCGTTCTTGTGATTGGTGTGAGCCCTAGTGGTGGCACCCCCAGTAAACACGCACCTATCTCCTATACTGCAGGTGGTTCCACATGGGCAGAAAAAACAACCCTGAAAAGAACACGTCATCCTCTCCACTGTAGTGCGGCCAATTTGGATTTTGGGCAATCACTGCTTAGAATGGGCTCTTGGCAATAAGCGAACTACAAAGCGTCCCCCGGCTAGGAGAGCAGCTGACCGGCTGTGATCTGTGGCAGTGTGTGGGTTCAGTTTTCCTGCAGCATCACATGGAAAATGAAGCATTACACAGTCACCATTGGAATCAATGGTTTGGATCTATAATGCAGGACAGGACACGTCCTCCGGAGTGAGGAGCGACTTTGCTTAGGGCATGTCCCCACTGCACGGGTTTGCGGCCGGTTTTTCAGACGGTTTGCGGTTTTTCAGACCGCCTGAAAAACCGGCCGAAAATGAGCACAATTGTGCTCTATGGAAAACCCGTGCAGCAGTCCCCACTGCACAGGTTTTCCGCCCGGCGGTTTTGCCGCCGGCGGTCTGGCGGCAAAACATTGAACATGCACCGGAATGTGTGCTTCTCAATGGGAGGGGGGAGGGCTATTCTCCACTCATCGCGGAGAAAAGCCATCCCCCCCGCGGCCGTGGAGACGGACGCAAAACAGGGCAAATACCGGCCGGCAAAACGGCCGGTGTTTGTCCTGTGCCGTGGGGATGCGCCCTTAGGATCCTTCTCTTTTATCCAAGTGGGGAGCAGTTACAGAGGACTCCTGCATTACCTCACAATCCTCTAACATGGTGTATGATCGAGGGCTCTCTACTCTGGACAACCCCTTTATATTAGAGGGAAAGTGATCACGTGACACACGGCAACCCTTCAACATCAAAAGACCTAAGTCAAAGGGTAACCGTGGCTTTAAAGGGGTTAATCCACCACACTGCTGACAAATCAGGAATGATAGGAAAGTAAATTAATTGGGAGTCCAAGCTCTGCACCCCTCCAATAAAGAGAATAGGGGGCTGTTAGTCCCATCCATTTTTAAATAACTAAAACAACTGATGAATTAAAAAAGGGACATAATGCTAATGTTAAACTTGTCCTCCAACCCTTATGCTTAGTGGGCAAAAAAAAACAAAAAACGGTCTCAAAACGCAAGAAGTGAACACAGTCTTATACGACAAGTCAGCATAATATGCAACAGTGCCCTAATCAATGCTGCCTGTTCTTCATTTAAGTATAAGATGTAAAGTAGATTGTGAGAGCGCTCTCCTAATTAGGGCGGAGGTGAAAATGTCCTTGTACGGCCACATTCACAGAAGAAGCATTTGGCACATCTACTAATGTATCTGCTGACAGAGCTGACAGCAACATATGGGAGCAACTGGGGTTAATGAGGCCGGCCTGTACTCCGTCTGCGGGGGAGATGTGAGGACATACCAGTAGAGGACCAGTAGATGGGTCCCTGGGGGAGTAGCTTCCGGGATAATCATCTTCCTCCTCTTGGATCTGCTGGAAACTGCGTTTCAGTGCCACCTTTTCCTCAGTCACTAAGAGAAATAACATAAGGAAGGTGTCAGCAATAGATTACATTTCATATGTATATATAGCCTAGAAGTCACACGTAGCGACATATGACAGACACATTTATAGGCAATTTACACTCCTATAATGGAGTTTGATATACGATCACATGCAAGTTTGCAGCCAAAATTATTTAAAGGAATACCTGGAATGAATGGAACCGAGCAGAGCGCTAGCACTGCCTGAGCCCAGGTGGTTTGAAGCTTCAAGGAATTCATCAACCAGGCCCCGTTCACATCAGGTTTTCAGCCTCCATATGGGTTATCCGTCAAAAACCCAACGTATACCACAGTAGGGCCAAGTCAAAACCATACGTTTCTATAACAAGGGTGCCAAACTCATTTCGCCAGGGGCCACATCAGCATTCTAGTTGCCCTCTAAGGGCTGTTGAAGGATGGCGAGGTGCCCGAGTGCCGCCACCTGGGAGTTGCTGAACTGAACTGGCTGGCGTCACCCATAGCCATGGGCTGCGGCGCTGCAACCACAAGTGCCCACAAGTCCATGCATTCTTCAAGAGGACTTCAGCTTTTGTCATGAAGCATTCACATAGGACTTCATCTGCAGCTACTGATTGTCACACATGTAATGGAGGTTTAGACACTGTACCTCAACTATGATGTAGGTGAATTTTAGCTCTTGGGCAGATCATTAAAAGGGGTTGTACATGACTCATTAAGAAAAAAAACAAAAAAACTCTGCTACCCAAGAGGATTAAAGGGGTTCTCTCCCCACAATAATTAGCTGTAAACATGTAGGCAGAGGTACATGAAATTACCACCAAATACATTGCTGTTCTGCTTCTTTTTAAAATTAGAGCAGTTCTTCCCGCCTTGTGTACACAAGCTTCGCTAGGTAACCAACCACCTCTCTCTGCTCTAACAGCCCTGGTGGGGATGGTGAGGGACGTGTCTTATCAGCAACACAGGAGCTTCTTTATCTTACTGACAAACTTTAACCCTTCAGAGCTTTTTAGCCTCGTACCCTGCTGTTAAAACCTCTTCATCACCAAACGTTCCACCAACAGGCTCAGCTAGAAATAGCAGAGCTGAAATGTCAGTCACTGCTGTAGAACCAGCGACAGCCGGAACAGGAAGTGGGAGCCTGAAGCTGGCTGTGAGTAGCAGACTCTGTACCAAACCCATAAGTTACCTAAGTCACCAGTGAAGCCCGCTCCATTCCAGCACTGTCACCGCTCCTCACCAAGAATGCCATGGACATTGGTTTCCGCTGGAGCCAATAATTGGCTTATATGAACAGCAAGGCCAACGACTGGCAGTAATTTCACATGACATCAGTGGCAGGGATCACTGGGAGCAATGGTGGCATTGGAATGGCGTGGGTTTCACGGGTGAAGTTTTTGTCCCCCTCTCACTCTCCCACCTTCCACTTTTTAACTACTGGCAACCAACAGATTACTTAAAGGGAATGTGTCATCAAAAATGAGCTATTGTTTAACTCCCGTTTTAACAATTTTTGGTTAGATTTTTTTTTAAAATTTTCCATATCACTTTCAATATTTTGTAATAATTCTTAAGTCCTTCAGTTTTCACTTTGGTCACTAAGCCTAATAAGCCTAATGATAGTCTGGCACTTCCTGTTCTGTACAGAAAGATTCTCAGTTATCTGCTCATTATCAGCACAAAGAGTCAAACTGAAAGGAGACACCAGTGTGAATAGATAACACAGGATCCACCAGTCACAAGAGGAGATAAGTCACAGCTCCCCCTCTCACCTCCCTGCACAGTGACTTCTTCCCAGGTCACAGAGCATGACTAGAAAACTCTCCTATAGAAGTGAATGGGACTGAGTCAGTCTTAAGGCTCCTATGTGCATGAAGCCACTGTAAAGCATCTGACTGCTGTTAAAGCTTTGCAAACAAGAGCAAGTGGCCAAAGTGAAAACTGCAGGACTTAATAATTATTAAAAATATCGAAAGTCATATGAAAAATAAAAAAAAATTAAAAAAAAACAACCAAAAATTCCTAAAAAAAAATGTGTTGAAAATAAAAACGGGACTTAAACAATTAGTCATTTTTTGATGACACATTCCCTTTAATAAAAAGCCTTTCACACATTGGTTCACCTGAACCTGTAAAAGACCAATGGACCAGGCTCAACCCCATATGTTGACATATGTTTCGCCATTGGCTTTTTTAGTATTTTTTAATTGATTAAATAAAATTTATAGATTTTCTGAGGTGGTGGTGTTTTTTTTTGAGTTTGTTCATTTCTTTCACTCTATTTAAGCTTACAGCTTGGATTAAATACTTGCTTCATTGGCTATTGTGCAAAACGGCAACACGAGGGTCTCCACTCTCCCTCCATTACCTACTCCAGCAGGACACAAGTACTTTTTGATAATGAATACTCGTCAGCCTATTATCTGTAACAAATATATTCATTAAATTCTCAGGTTTTGCAACTAAACAATATTTACTGCACAACCACATGTTCATAAATTACTCGTGGTTTGGGGAATTTTCCTCCAACAGGTTACATGCATGTCTGCCCCTCACCTCCTGTCTCTTTCCCCCTCCTTGTAGATTGTAAGCCCTCGCGGGTAGGGTCCTCTCTCCCTCTGTCGTGCCAATTGTCATTATCCCTTATCACTGTACTCGTTTGACTTATGTAATGTATGTAACCCCCTCGAATGTACAGCGCCCTGGAATCAATGGCGCTTTAAAATAAATAATAATAATAATAATAATAATAATCTTCTGATGTCCACCAGAATGGTTTGCGAGACTCCACATAGTTGCTTGGACTCTGCAACACACCCGCGACTTTTCGGAGGTCACGCCTCCTTTGTCATGCTATTTCTTACCAGGTTACTAACAAAGGGATTGGCAGCTTAGGTTGGCATTACATTTTGGGCTATCGCACTGTTGCCTCTCTACTCTTATATACGTTAGACAACCAAGCATGGGCCCAACTATAGCCATAGCAGTCATAGTGGCTGCTATGGGGCCCAGAGGTTGAGGGGGCCCCAAATGGGTACAAGAACATTGTTCTTTTTGTAGGACAGAAGCAGTTCTTAGCTTTCTGCTCTCCAGCACTGTAATGTGAGTTCCCTGATAGGCTATGTTCATACGGGGGAATATCGGCGCGCATTTCACGTCGTATTTGCGCGCCAAAATTACGGTAATCCATAGTTCTCATTGAGAACTATGGATTCCACCGCCTCTCCCCGCTGGTACAATATGATTGTATTGTACGCGCGGGGAGAGAAGTGACATATCAATTACTTGCAGCGAATACGTGGTGCAAGTAATGCATGTCTATGGGGCCGGCCGGCTGCCCCCCCCTCCCTCCCCATGTATGAAGTGCACACAGAGAGACTGAGGACTCCAAGGAAACATTATCCATATGGTATTGCGCAAACCAATACAGCACCAGGTATTTAGACTTTGTTCACACTATGTGTGTGTTATTGCGTTATTCTATGTTATTTGTGGAATATGAAGTAAAGCCTATTTATTCTCTATGCCTTGAAGATATCTTTATGCTTGAAGTATTCTAAAAAGGGGTTGCCGGAGGGATTCCCTTTACCAAGGCGAAACTGGTGGCTGGAAAGTAATTGCAGTATTTAAAGATTGGGATACAGGAGTACGCGCGTATCAGCGCGACTCCCGAACACCCGGCGTAATTGCAGGGCGTACTGTACGTCCTAAAATTAGCCTTGTGAACATAGCCATATACTGTAGGACAGTATTTTTTATATCTTTAATTATTGTTACTTATGCTGCCATTTTAGTTCATTGTCATTAGTTGGAGGGGTCCTACCTCATTTTTCTATGGGGCCCTAAGGGTTCCAGTTAAGCCCCTGCAACCAAGAAATAGTGCACAATATCCCCGAGCCTGACACATTTCCGGCCCCTTTAATGGAAGATCAAAGGAAGTTGACAGTATTTATTAGCAAGTGTGAGGAGCATCCAGTAAGCCCTCTCCATCTGCTTCATCTCGGTGTGGAAATTTCCCTAGACATGCGGCTAATAATAATTGCTCATTATTTTCACACTAACACAATGTTGACATTTCCCCCTGAAAATACAAATGAATAATTACCAATCATTACTTTCACACCAGTATAACACTGACACTAGCCACCGAGACTGCGGAGAAGTCTGCCAAGTCTGTCACACATTTGGAAGTCACATTGAGCCTGGTGTCTCAAAACGGAGCCCTTTAACCCGCGCCAACATGAGTCCATACCGTCACAATACATCCTTTAAGCTAAACGTCAACCGGGAAAGCATAAAAAACTCACATTAAAAAGTGATTTCAGAAAAAAGCCCCAAACCAGCTACAATGCATTTAAATGACGACATCTATACCGATGAAGCTCCAAGTCTGTTTTCTGTGCTCGGCCTTATGCTTCAGTCTATTCCACAGAAACGCCCCATTATCTGGATTATCTGAGGTCAGTAAAGGTTATTTTATTGTATATGTTCTCCAAATCACAACTCACCAGCTGTGCACCTGACCCAAGCCCATCTCACCTCACCCCCAACTCTACTATTGTGTTTATCCAGCTCTAACCCGTCTAACAGAAAGCCACTTCTCAGCCAGGCCTCCTTATCCAGCCGTTACCCCATCTCACTACTGTCCTCACCCCCCATCACAAAATCATTAATCAAACAGATACAATTTACCTTCCACCTAAACCAGAGAATAATAATCTACTAAGGGGCAAAGTCTTGCACCAATCCTCTGTGCTCCTCATCCTAGAGCTGTCCTCTTCCTTCTACATGCCTCTGTGCTCCTCCTCCTAGAGCTGTCCTCTGCCTTCTACATGCCTCCGTGCTGCTCCTCCTCCTAGAGCTGTCCTATTCCTTCTACATGCCTCTGTGCTCCTCCTCCTAGAGCTGTCCTCTGCCTTCTACATGCCTCTGTGCTCCTCCTCCTAGAGCTGTCCTCTGCCTTCTACATGCCTCCGTGCTGCTCCTCCTCCTAGAGCTGTCCTCTGCCTTCTACATGCCTCCGTGCTGCTCCTCCTCCTAGAGCTGTCCTCTGCCTTCTACATGCCTCCGTGCTGCTCCTCCTCCTAGAGCTGTCCTCTGCCTTCTACATGCCTCTGTGCTGCCCTCCTCCTAGAGCTGTCCACTGCCTTCTACATGCCTCTGTGCTGCTCCTCCTCCTAGAGCTGTCCTCTGCCTTCTACATGCCTCTGTGCTGCTCCTCCTCCTAGAGCTGTCCACTGCCTTCTACATGCCTCCATGCTGCTCCTCCTCCTAGAGCTGTCCACTGCCTTCTACATGCCTCTGTGCTGCTCCTCCTCCTAGAGCTGTCCTCTGCCTTCTACATGCCTCTGTGCTCCTACTCCTAGAGCTGTCCTCTGCCTTCTACATGCCTCTGTGCTCCTCCTCCTAGAGCTGTCCTCTGCCTTGTACATCAGTCTGTGCTGCTCCTCCTCCTAGACCTGTCCTCTGCCTTCTACATGCCTCCGTGCTGCTCCTCCACCTAGAGCTGTCCTCTGCCTTCTACATGCCTCCATGCTGCTCCTCCACCTAGAGCTGTCCTCTGCCTTCTACATGCCTCTGTGCTGCTCCTCCTCCTAGAGCTGTCCTCTGCCTTCTACATGCCTCTGTGCTGCTCCTCCTCCTCAAGCTGTCCTCTGCCTTCTACATGCCTCCGTGCTGCTCCTCCTCCTCGAGCTGTCCTCTGCCTCATGCCTCTGTGCTCCTTCTCCTAAAACGGTCTTCTGCCATCAACATTCCTCTGCGCTCCCCCTGCAAAACCTGTCCTCTGCCTTCTACATTCCTCTGTGCTACTCCTCCTCCTAGATCTGTCCTCTGCCTTCTACATTACTTCGTGCTCCTCCTCCTAAGCCTCTCCATTGCCTTCAACACAGTCTTGCAATTTCTTATTTTACGAACTCTCACACCCCTTGACATCACAGACCTGGCTCTCTGCTGAATCTCCTTGGACTTCATCAACCAAATCTTAAGCGAATCCATAGGCCACCACCTTGTCTTCTCACCCACTCTAAGTTGGTGTCTCTCAAAACTCTTCCCTGGGACCCCTAGTGTATCTATACGTCTACCCAGCTCCATAGACTCCCATGAAACACTTATGCTGAAGACACTCAAAATGTACCTATCTGACCCATCTGTTACCTCTTCTATCCAAGCTTCCAGTGTTTATTGGCTATATCCTCTTGCTTTCTATAACTCAGCATTAAGAAAACTAACACTTCCACCCTTTCTCAATAAACCATTGCCTCATCAGTTAATGGCTTCCCCCTTCCGCAGTCCCACATTTCTCGAGTCTGCTCTTTCCACAAAAATGGCAGGCCATGCCCTCGTTATCTTCCTCCTAGACTACTGCAACATCCTTCTCTGTGGCCTTGTGTCCACCCTTCTCTCTACTGGATGGGGACTCTTCTGCATAGTCCCCATCCATTGTAGACCATTGCAGCCATGGTCCCCTAGAAGTCCATAAGCCTACGATATGCATACAATCATGAATTGTCATGTATAGAGGAAATATAGTCCAGCTGCCTGTAAAAATTCACAAGTTTCTTCACATCCAAAAATAAAAGCGGAACATGAGCAGTACACAAGGAACCAGACACACAAAAATACGCTCTTACGCATTTCAGGCTGCGATTAGGCCGATGATTAAAGGGGTTGTTTCATCTCAACGTTTCATAGGATGTATGAATAAAATAATGCTGCTTTGCTCTGATCAAGCGAGCTGTAATTAGCATATGAGCTCCCTGTATTCAGACTTCTCAGTTTATCAGTCTAGATTAGCTAAATTACCTTCTCTGAGGTCTGGAGAAGCTTCTGAGCTAATGTAAACAGTAGAGTAATTACTGTCTTGTCTGAAAGATCAGGTCACACTGCCTGCCACTACCTGTGTGATGATGTCACTCCCTACTATCAGAACAAACAGCAGGGGAGAAGTAGTACATAGGTCGGTCACTTGGGAAACCAGAGAAAGCACAGAAGATGATAAAATCATTTGTAGCTCCTTAACAAAAAAAGATGAACAAAGCAATATATTTGGAAAACGTCTTCATTTAGTGTTACCTACATTTTGAAAGCAAATCTTTGTAGCGAGACAACCCCTTCAAGGGCTGACAGCGTATTTTTCTTTTGTGTCTGGTTCCATGTGTACTGCTCCATATTCCGCATTTATTTTTGGATGTGAAGAAACTTGTGAATTTTTACAGGTAGCTGGACCATCTTTCCTCTGTTCATACTTATCTCTGTGGGTGGGTTCTTCACTGGTCCGTGCATTCCACTCTTTAATTAGGTGAGCTGGCTTGTTTTTCTTGTTATTAATCACGAATTGTTCTAAGGAATACAGATCTTACATTCGCTCAGATCATTAAAGGGGTTGTCTCACTACATCAATTCATCTTACCTCAGTCCTGTTTTCTTGGTTTCATTTTGAATTCAGGGGCGTGTTTACTGGCTTCCACTAGGCTGCAGTAGAAGCCAGGTCTTTAGCTATAGCGACCAGCGCTGGCAGTCTATCAGGAGAGATCAAACAGGTCTGTAGCTATAGCGACCTGAGGAGCTGATGCAGCCCATACAAGTGGGGATAACTAGGAATAGATAGGACACTGTTAATGGACATATTTTGAAAAGTGACTTGTTTTTGCAAGATCTTCAACATGAAAAGCAATCCTTGTAGTGAAACAACCCCTTTAAGAACAAACCTACAGTCTCTATCCTGTTCGTAACCTGGGGACTGCCTGTACTTCCTTACAACCCTACGTATCCACCTCTAAATTCCCTAGAGTGCCTTTTCATTTTTCCGTTAGTATCTCGTGTACTTCAAAGGTTCCATCAAATCCTTTATCTCAGAACCATCATATACGTTGGTTATAAATGGTTTCCATTTCCTGAAAAAGACTTCAGTATTTTTGTCCTTATTCCTCTCTGCATCAATCTTTTCGATATAAAACACCTGCTTAAGGCAATCCATAAATTTCAGCTACCTCTGGCACCGTCGTCTCTTTCCCATGTACTTAAACCCTCTTTAATATGTATAGCACCTAGGAATTCATAGCACATAAAAATAATAAAATATATTTCATACACGTCCATCTCTCTATGTTATATAGCATCATTGGTTTGAACTATGTAATGTATCTGCATGTACACCTCATACATTCTGTGCATTCTTACCGCATTGTCGTTTTAGTGCACTTTCCTTACACATGAACGCCTCCACGTTAAAGTGATGAATGGCTATAATACGTTCCTATTATTTGCAGAGAATTTTTAGATTGAATTACCCATCTATCGTTCTATTGCCTTTATTAAAAATAATAATTTCCTCATACAAAAGTATAATTAAAAAAATCCGTCAGCAGAACGATATCATGGACAGAGGCCCGAGTTGTAGAGGAGATTAAATCCACATTAACGAGTCCCTAGAGAAGGCAGTGAAACGCTTCCTAATATGAAGAGATTCCTTGAAGAAATGGAATCGGAGACGCTAATTTCCCTGTGCACCTTTAAGCTCATTTGCGGGAATAAAAGAGAGGGAGCCCCCATTAATCTCCGCAGCAGTCATCTTGCTCCCGTCATTATAGGACAGTGCGAGATCAGCTGCTAAAAATCATCCCAGAGCGGTGTGGCCTTCTATAGAACAGCGGGAGGACGCGGCGCGCTCTCCATCACAGAGGCCTACCTGAACGATGAGCCTGCTAATTATACAAGCTATAAAATAACTGCAGGGAACACAATGCGTGACTAACCCCTGAGTCACTGCTTTATACACACTGTGCCGGCGAATACATTTATTTTTTTTGTCCTGTGGGTATGACCTGACAGGAGCCTGCTGTAAGAGATTAAGCTGGTGCGCTCGTAAATCTGGAGGACATGAACGGCTTTCCTAAAAGTGCAGATCGGATCTGAATAGGGGATTTTGGGACTGATACAATAGCGGCCTACCCACTTTGAAAAGCCGCGATTAAAGCGGGTGCCTCACTGTGCAGTACCATTTTCTGTCTTGGTTGGTATATAGAAAATTACCTGGATGCTGCTCAGGCACCGGAATTCAAAAAATAAAAAATAAAGCAGCTTTTTAATCAGTTTTCTTTCAAGTCAGCAGGAAACCCACATAGAACGCTAGTGGCAATAAAATAAAGCGGGAGGAAGGTGGGAGATCCGAGAAGTTTAAAGAAAGTATAATGCTCTCTCGAAAACAGCGAATTTAGAATTTAACATAAAAATAAAATGAACTACTGATGTATATCCTGAAATAAGATTTCTTAAAGGGACTGTCCAACATTTTAAACTTTCCCCTATACTGGTCAGGAGTGTTGGAATATAAAGAAAAAAAAAACGGCACTCACCTCTACTACTGCCGACACCACAGAGTGGCTCCCTAACCCGCAGTGACATCACCCACATTGCTCCGTGACTATGAAGCCAATCACTGGCTCCCATGCCCTATATGCTAGCAGAAACTGCCGACGTCAATGATTGCTCATGTGACCGTGTAGTCAATGACTGCGACGTCACTGTTAAGCTATGTTCACACGGGTTGAATTGGGGCACATTTCGCCGCATATTTCACGGCATACCGCACTCAAATACGAGCGAAATGCGTTCCAGGCATTATGGTAATCCACAGTTCTCCTAGAGAACTATGGATTACGGCTTCTCGCCGCTTGTACAATACGACACGCGGGGAGATAAGGGACATGTTCATTACTAGCTAGTAATGAATGTCTATGGGGACACCGGCCTCCCCGCCCCACGGGAGAACGCGCAAGCTCCCGAAGTCACAGTGTAATTATGCCGTGTGAACTTAGCCTTAGGCTGTGTTCACACTGTGTTTGCATACGTTTTTAGATGCGTGTTTGGATCCGTGTTTAAGACTCTAAACGTTCCCAAACACGCATCTAACAATGTGCAGCGTATTACATTGCTTTCAATGTAAAACATGCATCGGCGTTCAGACGAGTGATCGACGATGCGTGTTTACTTGTGTCTTTCAGATCCATTCTAAGAATTGACATGTTCAAAAAAATGCAGCAGGCGCCCTATTTAAAACCATAGGGTGCGATCCTGCTGCAAAACCTGCGTGTTGGATGCGATTTATGTAGCGATTTTGGATGCCTTTTTCCGGATCCAAAACACATCCAACACGCCGTGTGGACAAACCCCTAGGGAGCCTTGATGGACATTTATGCCGGTGGCAGCAAAGTGGAGTAGCGGTTAAATGTATTTATTTTTTTAGCCTTTATATTTGTGAAAATGTTGGACAACCCCTTTAAATGGATCTCCACTGCATGCTTTCAGCAACCGCCTGCAGCCATACTCCTCTCCAGCTACCACATACAACTAGATGAAGGCAGATTCCGGGTTGAAACTTTGTTCCTTCATATGGGCTGCATATTCCACTACGTATTATCTTATGGAGAGTCGCACCCATTGGTGATGTACTTGTTCAATCAAATAAAAAGAAGTTTTATTCCGATCACACAGAGGAGTTTTATGTGCTTATTGAACACATGACCAATAAATTAAAGGGGTTGTCCCCCTTAGAGGGAGGGGAAGGTATTTATGAGGGGCGACATTAAAGATTTCCCCTGACCCACTTCTATTTATCATAGGATGCGGATACTGCACATGTGTAATGATATAAGTCTCTATAGGTTACGTGTCAATTTGCAATTTAGAACTGATAAAATTCTTGTTTTTACAGGTTTCGAAGTGGTGTGAGGTTTGATAACGGACCCAGTGGAATAGAGAGCAGTCATCAAGTTTCTTTACTTGGAAGGCCGCACACCAAAGGAGACGTTCGATGAGATGAAACGGGTTTGTAGTGATGATTCCCCATCATATGATGTAGTCAAGAAATGGCATTGTCAATTCAAGTGTGGTTGGACTGAGGTGCAAACAGATCCAATTCCAGGGCAACCCTACTCTGCTATTGATCAACACACCACCCAGAAAGTGGAGGTCGCCGTTTTGGAAGATCACCGTGTAACCATTCGCCATCTAGCCCAAAATGTCAAGATTAGTGTGAGGTCCGTGGAAAAAAAGTCATCCAAGACCATCGCTGGGTTCCCCGGTTGCCCACACCTTTCCAGAAGCAGGAACAAGTCGAATGCCCTCAGGCTCTATTGATGATGTGTCATGGAAACCAGGAGGACTTTCAACAGATTGATCACACAGGGTGAAAGCTGGGTCCATCACTATGATCCTGAAAATAACGTCTAGTCAATGCAACGGAAGCATCCCGACTCACCGCCTCCAAAGAAGGCACGTGCTCAACCCTTGGCAGGCAAGGTCATGCTCACAGTATTTTGGGACCAGCACAGAGCAGTACTGATGGATTTCCTAGCAAAGGGCACCATGATCACCATAAGGGCACCATATGCTTCACTGCTGCGGATATCGTGGGAGGCCTAAAAGAGACGTGGCATGCTCAACAAAGATGTCCACCTTCTGCAAGACAATGCACCAATTCACAACTCACATGTTGCCCAAATGGAAGCTCCTGTGGCTTTAAAATTCTACCACATCCCCCTTATTCACCCAACCTCGCACCATCGGACTTCCTCTTCTTTCCAACAATTAAGTTGTTTTTGAAGGGCAAGCATTTTCCAGATGATGACACTCTGATTGCCGAAGTCACAACGTGGCTTTTAGCGCAATCTGTCGACTTCTACAAGCGAGGTGTTTACAGTTACTTAAAGAGATGGGAGAAGTGTTTGTCCCAAGGTGGCACCTTATGTAGGACTAATAATTGTGCCAAGTTTCATTGCTCTCAGTCCACAGGAAGTGGGTCAGAGGAAATCTTTAATAACGCCCATCATAAAAAGGGTCCCCAGCAGAGCTCCCCTTCACTTCCAGGTTCTACTTCTGACACACTGTATTCACTTACAATGAGTGTGAACTTCTGTTGTGTGTCAAAAGAAAAACCTGGAAGTGAAGAGAGGCGGATTCCCTGGAGCTCCACAGAGGGAGGGGGGATAGATAGGTAACTATTGTTCTTTTTTCTTGCCTACCCTGGCCCAATATAAATAAAAACACGTTTTAAGAATTTTTGGTTATTTGTTTTTTGTTTTGTTTTTAGTTTTTTTTTTACTGATATCACTATCAGTATTTGTTTGAAAAAAAAAAACAAACTGAAATGTTGCAGTTTTCACTGACACTTCCTGTTCTGTAGAGAGAGAAAACTTTTCAACAGTCTCTTCATTATCAGCACAGACAGGATTATACTGAAAGGTGACACCGATGTGTATAGATAACACGGCATCCACCATTCACAAATAGGAGAGAATCACAGCTCTCCCTTTCTGAACACTGACTTCTTCCCAGGTCACAGAGCATGCCTAGAAAACTCTCCTACAGAAGTCAATGGGTCTGCTCCTGTTCACAGGCTCCTATGTCCATGCAGTAAAGCATCTCTCTAAATGCTGTTAAAAGCAGGCAAAAGGATTGCCCCCAACAATCATATACTATACTATAGTGCACAGATAGTGATAGATAACAGAGACCAGTTTGTAATTTCCTACAAAAGGTCAACTGTTCTTGCATCTTGGTGGGCCCTCTTAATCTCGGGGCCAGCTGCTATGACTATAGTCACCCTATTGTAGGGGGCTGCTTGCATGAGTGTCTTAGCCCATTCACTAGACCAATGAAGAACCTTCCAAGCTGCCAGATAATACCACTAGAGAGGATGAGCCCTATTAATTTCAATACAGAGTGAGGCCACATTTCTATTTATTAGTGTTAATCTGACATTTCCTGTTACACTACATTGAGTCTCATCAAGACTCAAGAGAAACAGTGGCCCATTGCTACCAGTTATGAACTGCACTGGAAAAAAAAAAAAAAAAGGGACTCCAACTGGTTTACACAGGGAACAAGGCTGCCGCTTCCCTAAGGGTCACAGTGCATGTCAGGAACTATTTAGAGTTTAATATGGACAGATAGGTGATCGGTCTTGGCTGCCGAGCTGTGAGCTCCTCAGCACCAGCTCCATGTCACTCTCACTATATGTGAACTTAGCACACGGTGGTTTCAGGACATTGCTCCTGCCAGACCACTTGTCCAAACAGCTGTTACTCCAAGCCGGACATGCAGGGGTGTGAAGTGACAAACTTCTAAATTTAGTCATGGGAGCACATTCCTCAAGTTCACACTGATGCAAGAAATAAAAAAAAAAAAAGAAATTATACTGTTTAGACAGCTCCCCCGCACTGTCCATAAAAACTACATAATGGCATTACAGGGTTTACCTGCCAAATGAAATCAAAGGGTTACACGAGGCATCAGATATCTTCTATGAGCTGTCTCCAGCTCTGGCTTATTCCAGCTAATACTGGTGGTAGCAGTAGACAGCAGTCAATGAGATTTGTCCTACCACTTCAGTGCTATATATACTCCTTATATACCTTATGACTACTCCATACACCAGGGGTGTCCAATACACAGTGGGCCAAAATTAAAAACCTGAACAAAGGCACGAGCGAACCGTGATACTTACTTAAAAAACCTCTACAACTGATGAAGTTTTCCCTTCTCAGATATAACAATGGTCTTCATAGTTCTTCTCATCTCTGCTGTGTAGTGCAGCATATCTGTTTGGAGTATCCTGCTGCCTCCAGAGATGCTGGGGCTGAGATACAGCTAGAAGGGTTAAAGGGGTTTTGCCAGGACGTGCCTTATCTGCTAAGAAGCAAATGTAAACAAAGCAATGCTGAGCTGAGAGAGAGACACAGCCAGAGCACAGAGCCATGCATAAGGGATCGTGTGAAATGTTCACTCAAATAATCAAACTACAACTAGTGGATTCTGTATACAAAAGACAACACCTTTCTCCACAGCCTCTTGAAAGCTCCTTCAGGTTCTCTGTCATCAGATAAAGCAGGGATCTACTCAGATAATCACACTACAACTAGTGGATTCTGTATACAAAAGCTACAACACATTTCTACCCGGTGCCTTGAAAGCTTCTTCAGCTCCCTCTCATCAGATAAGAAGTGTTCTCTGTGCAAGCCGGGCCAGCAGCTCTTGTCAGGTCCTATCTAATGCAAGCTTTTAAGTAACTAAGGGCAGGTAAGGCAGCCTGTAGCTCTCTCAGGCTGCAATTTTTGTAATCACATATATTTAGAAGAGTGATTAAATACCCATTTTGGAGGATCCCACGTCAACATTACATCGTGGCAAAACCCCTTTAAGGCTTCAAACACACAGCATAGAACAAAAACTAATCGGAAAGCTGACGGCTTTTTGTCCGATGCACGACTGTGGCTTTTGTCACTGTTTTCGTAAAAACCGTGATCGGTTTAAATTTTTTTTTGCCATCGGCCCATACAATTGAATGTATGGGAAACCAACGTCAAAACGCCGGTGATTTAGCAACATGTTCCTAAATCCGTTGTCGCAAGAAAACGAGCTGATAAACAAACCAAAAAAAAAAACAACAACATATACACCTGTGTAGACTACAGGTTGTTTTATCTATTAAACTCTATGGTCTTGATAAACAGTCGGATTTTCAGCAGTTTCAAAATACTAAAACCGCTGAAAATCCAACTGTTTGTGTGTGAGGTGTGGACTGAGCCTAATCCTCTTTTCTCTTTGTGAGCTCCTCTTAGGTGTTTCTCCAGTCACATGTTCCCTTCTCTGATATATGCAGGGGGACAAGGCTAAGAGAGCAGTGTAATGACAGCACCTGGCTTCAGTTTGACATCACTGCCGTACACAGTCTATATACTGTAGGAATAATACACGTTTATAGCTCCAATACCGATATAACAGCATTAACTAGGATTTGTCAAAAGCGGATCCTTAGAAATCACAGTAAGAATATATCCAGGTAACATTGGGGATCCCTGCTCAGCATGTCAGCTCGGGAAAGTGCAGGGAGCAAATCTCGGACATAGGGGAAATGATTGCATGGCACCAACTGACGACTGATCAATGTGGGAGGCACTCACTTGTTATAGGTGTGAGTCCATCCTCGCAGATCACGTACACCCGTACATGCGGATTGTCTTCCCTGGGGCAGATGGGATCTGCAGGCTACATAAATCACACACGGCTAAAAAATGTCTCATACTGGTTGGAAGAACATGAGCAAGACTTCCAAGTACTACCTGGCCCCCTTAGTCATCAGACTTGAACTCAATGGAGCACCTCAATGGTGGTGTTGCCTCAATGGATTCCCCCCCCTCCCTCCAGCAGCTGTGGGATGCAGGCAGCATGGCTCCAGATAAGCGTCACAATCTTAATGAACCACTCCCAGCTAGCTGCTGTCTGTGCCCCACAACATGGTCACTCTGAACACTAGCTGACAGAGACTTTTTATAAGTGCAGCTCCAGGTGCTCACCACTGAAAGGGACAGAAGCATTTAAAAGGGAACCTGTCACATAGGTTGTGCTCCCCCTTACTGAGGGCAGAACAAGCTAGTGTCAGACCTGCTGTTTCCAGTGCTGTGTCCCTTATTCTGTGAGATGCAGCAGTTTTAGAGCATTTACCCCTCAAATCTTATTAATGAGCAGGTGTTAGCCCCACCCACCAAAGGCTAGCCCCACCCACCTGGCAGTTATTCTCATGTTTCCACCTATTCAAAGTAATAGGTTTATCAGTTGAGGTGGGCGGGGCTAGCCTCAGGTGGGCGGGGTTTGAGAAAACCGTCTTTTCATGACTCTTTTCTGGCTGAAAACTGCACATTTGAGCATTAAAGACTAGAAAACTCCAGCATCTTACAGAATAAGGGACACAGCGCTGGATACAGCAGGTCTGACTCTAGCTTTAGCTGTCTTCAGCAAGAGTGGCATAACCTATGTGACAGGTTCCCTTTAACCAAGCCCTGTGCCCCTTTGGCCAGGACGGTTTCTCATACTTGGCGTGAAGGGAGTTTGCATTTTTAGAGAATGCTTTTCAGCTGGTCGGGATGGTGCCAAAATAGAAAAGAACAAATGACGTCCCAATCAGTGGTCATGTGATGCTGCAACCAACTGAAGGTTTTTAGCAGCCACAAGCTGAATATCCAGGAATATACTGCTGAGGCCTGTGCATGGCCACGTAGATAACAAATGTGACATCCTCAGCCAGGAGCGGCGGAGTTGGCTTTTATTTTTTTTTTCTATGCAAGTACCTCCCCAACTGGCTGACAAGCTTATTCTAAGGCCATGTTCACACGGCTTACAATGGGACGTATCTCGCCCCGTATTTCACCCTGTACTGCGCTAAATATGGGGCGAGATACGTCCCAGTCATTACGGTAATCCACAGTTCTCATAGAGAACTATGGATTACGCCTCCTCTCCCCGCTCGCACAATACACCGAGCAGGGAAAGAAGTGACATGTCAATTATTCACAGTGTATACGCTCCGAGAATAATGAATGTCTATGGGGCCGGCGGGCCGGGTATACGCCGCTGGTAATTCACATGTCACTTATCTCCCCCCGTGGCATATTCGCCGGGCAGGGAGAGGAGACGTAATCCATAGTTCTCTATGAGAACTGTGAATTACCGTAATGACTGGGCCGTATTCCATCCGTAATTTGCGTACTACGGCGCGTAATTACGGACCGAAATACGTCCCATTTTAAGCCGTGTGAACATGGCCTAAGATGGAATTCTCCTTTAGTAGGAAATGATACGGGGGAGGCGCATGTCTGTTTGGGGCCGTTCACACAGCTTATTTCACCGCGGATTGGCGCCGTACTGCGTGCCGGATTTGCGCTGCAGTACGGCTCCAATCTGTCGCAGTAATTACGGTAATCCACCATTCTCATAGAGAACAGTGGATTCCGCCGCTCCTAACCGCTCGGCGAAGCCGCCGGGCGGGGAGAAAGTGACCTGCACATTATCCAGGCGCAATACGCGCCGTGGATAATGAAAGTCTATAGGGCCGGCGGGCTGCGCCCCCGCCCCTTATTCAAGCCAGAATTGCGAGCGCAATCCGGCTCGCAATTCCGACTTGAATAAGCCGTGTGAACACGGGCTTTTAGTAAAAACTGTTCTTGGAAATTCTGCTCTGTGTGTTCCCCTCATATTCCTCCTGAAAGTCTAAGGGTATGTTCGCACAAGCTTATTTGGACGCTGATTTTTCAGCAGGCAAAACAGCCTCAAAACTTCATCTGAAACGCGCCTCTTCAGAAGATGTTTGACACGCGTTTCTTGGTGCGTTTATGACGCATCTTGGCAGAAGTTTTGGACCAGGTTTTCACACATAAAAATTAGGACAAAACAGACTGAAAAACGCTCCAAAAAGGCACTGAGGTTTTGGACGGGGTTTTCAAGCTTTCCATTGATTATTATGGGGATTTTCAGTGCTGAAAACGCTTCAAGAATGGACTTGACTTCTTTTTCAGCGGCCAAAATGGCTTCTAAAAAAGCACCTAAAAACTTCACCGTGTGTGAACAACAATGCTGTTTTACATAGGAATCGATCAAAATGAACTGGGGATGTTTTGGAGGTTTTTTTAATGCTGTTTTAGGGGTATGTTCACACAGTTGACTTGGATGACGATTCAGCGCTGAATCGGCATCCAAATCTGACTGCAATCCGCCTCACCTTATTTCCAATGTAATATCCGTGCTGCTGTGCACATTCTAGTTATAGTTTGTAAGGCTGAAAAAAGACAAGACGTCCATCCAGTTCAGCCTATTGTGCTAAAGGTGTAAGAATGAATTAAAAATCAAGTCGTAAACTTACACAGCTCAATCAGGACTGACACTGTCAGCCTAAAGCAATGTGCACACGGCTTATTGCCGACGTAATTGCGGGGACGGATTTCGCCGCACAATTACGCCGACTGCTGTGCAGCGGGGGCGGGGCAGGGGCCGGCGTCTCGCCGACACCATAGACCTTCATTATTCACGGCGCGTACACGCCGTAAATAATGTGCATGTCACTTTCTCCCTCCGCGGCGTATTGTGCGAGCGGGGAGAAGAGACGGAATCCATTGTTCTCTATGAGAACTGTGGATTACCGTAATGACAGACGGATTCCAGCCGTACTGCAGCGCAAATACGGCGCGCAGTACGGCTGGAATCAGCGCCCAAATAAGCCGTGTGTACGAGCCCTAAGGCCATGTCTACACAGCAATGGTAAAATGCCGACCAAAATCAGACAGAATTTTAACATTGCCGGACCTTGGTTTTTGGCGCAGATTTACGCAAAAAATCGGTCGTTTTTGGGAATTGCTGTTGGCCCCGTGCATTGAATGTATGGGAATACAATGGCAATCCTGCAGAATATCTGACATGTTTTATACTCCGCCGGATTTCAAAACCGATGATAGAAAATCCGTGCTGTAGTCTACACAGCACAGATTTTTTCCTGAGGTCAATGGGGCACCGGTTACAGTCGGATTTTCGGCGGATTGTAAATACGGAATCCAACAAAAATCTGACCAAAAACCTGTGCTGTGTAGACATAGCCTAAAAGGAAACACCCTAGTGATGACAGCAATCGTGTCAGATGGTCAACGCGTTTCAACAGAGGAAGGGCTTAAAGAGAACCTGTCACATAGATTATGCCCCCTTGTTGAGGGCAGCACAAGCTAGTGTCAGACCTGCTGTTCCCAGCACTGTGTCCCTTATTCTGTAAAATGCTGGAGTTTTCATGTATTTAGCATGAAAAAACTTTGAGATTCTCGGTTCACATATTTTGATCAAAAGATGTTTAAGCTGCCCACGACTTTCAACGTGATCTCAAACAGGGCAGTCCTACACTATCTTTTACTATCCTAAAACAGCTTTTGATCAAAATATGTGAATCGAGAATCTCAAAGTTTTTTCATGTATGATAGATAGCATAAATGCTTCTTTAGGGATTTCCACGTAATGTATTGCCCTTTTTGCAGTAGTGTGCCACTGGCAGTGGAGTGCGTGTGTACACGTATGTATATATATGTGTGCCGCAGCCCTGCCAGTGGCACCCCGGTTTGCATGTTTTTTCAGAAATGTTTTTTGTGCAGAAACATATGTTATATTTGGTATATATTGATTTTAACCTATATGGGAAGGAAGGGGTGCCTCCATTTTGATTTTCTGCACCTGCCCACTCTCACAGGCTGTCATAAGAAGTGCAGCTTGCAGGTTGGGTGTTTTTATATTTTTTTCTCTCTGGATAAAGGAGGTCGGTGGACCCAGTGAGAGGCCTGGAATTGGCTCTATTGAGAGGTAAGGATAGTGTAGGACTGCCCTATTTGAGATCACGTTGAAAGTCGTGGGCAGCTTAAACATCTTTTGATCAAAATATGTGAACCGAGAATCTCAGTTTTTTCATGTATGATAGACAGCATAAATGCTTCTTTAGGGATTTCCATGTAATGTATTGCCCTTCATGTATTCAATGCTCAAATCTGCAGTTTGCAGCCAGAAGAGTCATTCGAAGAGTCCTTCAGAGTGTCAGTTTTTTCAAACCCGGCCAATCGGAGGATAGCCCCGCCCACCTCAACTGACAAACCTATTACTTTGAATAGGTAGAAACATGTGAATAACTGTCAGTGGGCGGAGCTAGCCTTTGGTGGGTGGAGCTAACACCTGCTCATGAGTAAGATTTAAGGTTGTAAATGCGCTAAAACTGCTGCATCTTACAGAATAAGGGACACAGTGCTGGAAACAGCAGGTCTGACACTAGCTTGTGCTGCCCTCAGCAAGGGGGCATAATCTATGTGACAGGTTCTCTTTAAAGTGCATTGTATATAAGTATTATATTACACACCATATTCTATATTTATAGTGGTTACTGGCAGAACTAGTAACAATGTGAAGCTCCTACAATCACATGGATACGGTTTTCTCTTAGCCGATACACGGACACAGCTACTACACAAAATACAAGGTTTTCCATTGAAGTGGCTCCTTCTCCTCATACTTTTCGGGCTACGCTTGCTGTAATATGCTTCACTTTACATTGAGAAGCTCAGTAACAGGATCACATTTGTAATCCTCCCCCCTAACTCCCTGGAGGCGACTGTGCGCAGCGGCTGTGTGACCTCTTATTTCTTCAGAGATTTTAGTCCTCTGTTGGCAATCGCATGTCATGGACGGAGAGAACACACAATGCTGGGATTACAGAGAGTTTACGCATACACAGGAATGGATAGCACTGTTTCTAATGTCAGCCGAGATGCAGAGGAACAATGCCAGTCAATGGGTCGCCCGCTCAGGGGGGTGGCAGACTCCTGCGACATGGTCAGGAAGAGAGAAGGTGCACAATGGACTGTAATTAATGCAGGGAGCCCCCTTGTTCACTAAACTCTGACAAATGGTATTGGACAGCATTTCTGCAGCTACAAAAGGAAAATCTTTAGCAAGCCGAGTCCTGGGAAGAGCGCCTCCTAACCTGACATTACCGATTCACCATACAGCGAGGGCTCAGTAGGTTGCATTTCATTCTTCACAGCCCAACACGTCACCAGGAACCGTCCATGTATAATTCTTAAAAATTTGTTATCACTGTAAACAGCTTTAAACATGTATGAAAAGATAAAGATTACCAAATACATTGCTGTTCGGATTTAGCTTTGTTTAGAAGATAAAGAAGATTTTATCTACTGCTAATGTACACACGTTTCTATGGGTTACCAACCACCTCTCCCTGCTCCAAGCAACCTATACCAAACTTGGTGAGGTCACTCCTTGCTGAGTGTTACCACTAGCGCAAGAGCTTGGTTATTTAGGTTAAGGACAAGTTTTAACCCTTCAAAACTTATGCATTACAGTTTATAAACCTGCTGCATTTATGTCTATGTAACAGGCTGAGCTAAAAATAGCAGAGCTGATCTGTCAGTCACTGCTGTAGAACCACCCACAGCCTGACCAAGAAGTGCAAGTCTGAAGCTGGCTGTGGCTCTGTTAAAAAGCATGGTGAGAAAATCCCTTTAACAACACACACACACACACACCTCTGGGTATGCTCTATATAGCCAGCTTCAGGCTCCAACTTCCTGTTCTGGCTTCGGGTGGTTCTATAGTCGTGATTGCCATATCAGCTCTGCTATTCCTATCTGAGCCTGTTAGAGGGACATTGGTGATGGAGGGACTAAATAGTGGGACAAAAGGCTGCAGAGCTCTACATGGTTACAGTTTGTCAGTAAGAAACAAACAAGCTCCTAGGCTGCTGGTAAGAAGCAGCAGGGAGTAATATCATCCAGGCCAGGGCTCTAGAGGAAAGTGGGAGGATTAGTAATCTAGGGAAGCTTGTGTACACAAGCAGGAGATGAGAACTGCTCTAGCGGTGAAATGAAGCAAAATCAGAACAACAATGTATTTGGTAATATCCTTTATTCACCATTGCCTACATGTTATAAATTAATCAATGTGGTGGCAATACCACTTTAAGGTGCACGTGGCACTTCAGAAGACATAACCTAAATGCTTATTTAGCCAACAGTACCATACACAATAGAGAATGCTTTCAATGGGTAGTAAGCTGCGACTAGACACCTCAGGCAGTGGCTTAACTCCTATAGGAACTTCTCTATGCTTGATCCTTCTTCCCCTAATTTCTGCCATTGGGTTGGGAGTCAGGACACACCCCATACAGGACAGTCAGGCAATTTTGCCAAAATCAGCAGCTCCGGGTGACTATCTACCACTGCCCGAAATCTCAAGGTACGTGGGCTGAATTTGTCCCTCTAAGTCATGTTATGTGGCCCACAAGAGCTTACAGACAACAAGCAGGAACGAACAAAGTCTGAATGCCCAAGGACTGGCTCTCTACTCTCTCCAAAATATGCAGCCAGCACTTGGCAAAGGTGTGGGCACCAGGATAGGAAACAGGACAGATATTCGATTTGGAGCTCCACTATTCTGTTCAGCAACTCAGACACAGCATAGCTCTGAGAGAAGCACACCGTGACCTTTCTCCAAAGAAGGAAACTTGGTGTCAAAGAGGTGCTGAGGTACACAACCTAAAAGGACATCTTGACCTTCCACTGACCACATCGAGCACCCCAGTATTTCAAGGGCAAACATAATACTGATGGGACCCTCGGTGAAAAGGAGTTTGAAACCCCTGCTCCAATGTATATTACCTTTACCCCCAATATAAATCCCGATATTGCAAATACTAATAAAACACCACCACCACTTTCCTAACATACGGAGTAAAGCCCTCTGGTGTAGTTACTCTCTGTACCCATTACCCGACAAAAGGCCGAAAATATTAGCAACAAACCTGTCAAGTGTTTTATGCTGCCCTACCCGAGAGCGGGATATAATACAGGGAGAGAAGCAGAGCTCTGCAATATGTACAGTGGGGAAAATAAGTATTTGATACACGGCACGTTTTCCAAAATAAAAAGAACGAACGGAGAGGCCTGTAATTTTTATCGTAGGTACATTTCACCTGTGAGAAGCAGAATCTAAAAAAGAAATCCAGCAAATCACATTGTATGATTTTTAAATAATTAATGTGCATTTTTTGCATGAAAGAGTGTTTGATCACCTACCAACCAGCAAGAATTCTGGCTCCCACAGACCTGTTAATTCTTCTTTAAGAAGCCCTCTTTCTCTGCACTCATTACCTGTATTAACTGCACTTGTTTGAACTTGTTACCTGCATAGAAGACAACTGTCCACACAAATCAATCACACTCCAACCTCACCACCATGGCCAAGACCAAAGAGCTGTCTAAGGAAACCAGGGACAAAATTGTAGACCTGCACAAGGCTGGGATGGGCTACAGGACAATAGGCACGCAGCTTGGTGGGAAGGCAATGACTGCTGACGCAATTTTTAGAAAATGGAAGAAACACTAGATGACTGACTCTTCCTCGGTCTGGGGCTCCATGCAAGATCTCGCCCTGTGGGGAAGGATGATTCGGAGAATGGGAAGAAATCTGCCCAGAACTACACGGGAGGACCTGGTCAAAGACCTGAATAGAGCTTGGACCACAGTCTCAAAGATTACCGCTAGCAACACACTACGCTCTCATGGATTAAAATCCTGTAGTGCAGGCAAGGTCCCCCTGCTCATGCCAGCACATGTCAAGGCCGACTGAAGTTCGCCATTGACCATTTAGATGATCCAGAGGAGGCATGGGAGAAGGAACCTTTTGGCCTCAACTTCCCTCACCGTGTTTGGAAGAAGAAGAAGTACAACCCCAAGAACACCGTCCCAACCATGAAGCGTGGGGGTGGAAACATACTTTAGGAGTGCTGTTCTGCAAAGAGGACAGGACGACTGCATCATATTCAAGGGAGGATGGATGGGGCCATGTATTTTGAGATTTTGGCCAACAACCTCCTTCACTCATTAAGAGTATTGAAGATGGGTTGTGGCTGGATCTTCCAGCAGGAATGACCCAAAACATACAACCAGGGCAACTAAGGAATGGCTCCATAAGAAGCATTTCAATGTCCTAGAGTGGCCCATCCAGTTTCCAGACCTGAACCCAATAGAAAATATTTGGAGGGAGCTGAAACTCCATCCAGACCACTTCTTGGACCACTGCTTCGAAACCTGAAAGTTTTTTGTAAATATTGTATTCCACCTTTTCATGGGACGACACTGAGGATAAGACACATTGACACAATGTAAAGTCGTCAGCGTACAGCTCGTATAGCAGTGTAAATTTGGTGTGCCCTCAAAATAACTCGACACAGCCATCAATGTCTAGGCCACTGGCAACAGAAGCGAGTACACCACTAATGGGACCAGCATAAAAACAATGCAAAAATCACAACTGCTAATTTTCTTCCAAAAAAAAGGAAAGTGATTAAGAAAAAAAAAAAAAGTCTTATGTAACACAAAATGGTGCCAAGAAGAACTAAGAGGGACATGCATGTAAACGGTGTAAGACTTTGCTGCCAATAGCAACCAATCAGAGCTCCCTTTTCATTTTTTTCAGAGCACTTGGGTGCTATGGGCGGCAAAGAGTCTTAGACCTAGATAGTTTTCATACATGTGGCCCTAAGAGTCATCCTGCAAAAAATAAGCCCTCACACAGATCTGTCAATGGAAAAATAGAACATGTTAGAAGTCTTGGAATATAGAGACACATGCTAAATTTTTGATTTAAAACTTATTTATGTTGCGAAAAACTGAAAATTTCTTTAAAAAAAAAAAACGATATAGATTAGGGTAGTGCCATAATTGTACTGACTAACAGGATGACGTTCTCTCCGTATGATTACTGTGTAGTGAACAGTTTAAATTTTAAATGCGAATACTGGGGAGAAATGACTGCATTTTTTTTCCATTACCGTTCTCCCTGCAAACAGTTATCAATACACTTATTTTTTAATGCCACCATTTTGGGGTACATAAAACCGGTAATAAAAAAACTGGTCTAAAAAAACATACAAAAAAGCCCTCATATGGCTATGTGGACAGAAAAATAAAAACAGCTACAGCTCTTGTAATACGATGATGAACTAAGAGCAAAAAAATCTGTTGGCCTTTAAAAGAGGTTAAACCGGCATTTCAAGTCTGAATCCAACTAGGAATCCTCATTGTGTGGACAGAGCCTTAGGAGAACAATCCTGTTGACATTAGAGGACCTTTAGGATCCACTCAGCAATCCTCCAACCTGCTGACAGCAATGAAAGAACGACAAATGCCCATGATTGTGAGCAGAAACCCATTCTTTAAAAAAGCAATGGGTCATCAAAAAAGGACTTCTTATTTAATTCATGTTTTTATTTTAAATGCATTTTTTAAGAATTCTTGGTTACTTTTTTTTTTTTTTTTTTTTTAAAGTTTTCCGTAACATTTTCAATAATTTTACAAACATTCTTAAATTCTTCCGTCTTCACTTTGGACACTTTAAACACTTTCTATTCTGTAGAGAAAGATTTTCAGTAGTCTTGCTCATAATCAGTACAGGCATTTGTTACATCCAATAGACGGCGCTTGAGCTTTCAGCTCTTTCTTCATAATGCCTTGTCATAATCAGTACAAGCAGAGTTACAATAAAAAGGTATCACCAATGTGTATAGATAACACAGAATCCACCATTTGTAATTAGATAGTCGCAGCTCACCCTCCCCCCTCCCTGTACAATGACTTCTTCCCAGGTCACAGAGCGCGACTAGAAAACTCTGCTATAGAAGTAAATGGAACTGATCCATTCCACAGGCTCCTACGTGCATGAAACTGCTGTAAAGCATCTCTGTAAATGCTGTTAAAAGCAGTGTAGGCAAGAATGCTGTCCCCCATAATCACATACCAGGGACCGAATTGAGAAATCTACAATCAGAAAATAAAAATGGCTACGATGAAAAGAATATGGATCAGGGTTTTTTTTTTTTTTTTTTTTTTTTAATAAGTTCAAAATTTTTTTTTTACAGATTCCCTTTAAGCTTTCCCATCAATGCCGAAAGGTTCACGTAGCATGATTTCAAAGGAGACCTTCTACCAGCCAGCAGATCACACTCTCCCCTCAGCTCATCAGTGCTTTAGTGGACATCTTTTTACCTAGACTTTGTGGAGCCAAAAGTATACTTGACAGTTGCCTGTGAAGTACAGATGTCAGGTGGATAAGTTACTTTATCAACAAAAAACTGCAGGGACTGCAGACAAGATATTTATACTGGCCAGACACAAAAATGTACACAGAACCGGGCAAATGGTCATATATCATGTGCCACCTCAGACATATCCAGCACAACCATCTGCTGCAAACTAGAGAAAAAAACCAAAGATGACCACATTCAACGCCGCAACCAGAACACCAGACTGTAGGGTAGCAGACTGCAGAGTCAACCATTGTGACTGCAAACAAGATATTTATACTGGCCACACACTAAATGTACACAGTAGTGTATGGCAAATGGTTATATATCACTACATGTGCCACCTCAGAAATATCCAGCACAACCATCTGCTGCAAACTGGAAAGAAAACCAAAGATGACCACATTCAACACCGCAATCAGAACTGTGGCAATAAAAGCTTTCATTCTATTCTATTCTGGGAGGTCTGCTGTTACTTGATCAAAATGGCAAAAGATGACCTCGTGGTTGGTTGTGTACACAGGGCTGTGGAGTCGGCAAGCCGAAGCCCCGACTCCGGCTCCTCAATTTCCCAACCCCCGACCCTGACCCCCTCTTACATGGCGCATGTTTAAGTGATAATGGTAAAATGGTCCATCAGGCTGTTTTATCACCTTATGATACATAATCAAGCCATTTAGGTAGAACGACACAGACAAGCAAAGAGTAACAATGTTTTGATCTTTGAGCACTTGTGGGTGGGAGTTGAAGACAAAGCTGTGTTTGCATCTGTCCAGTCTGCACCAACATTGGGAATGTGTAGAAGAGAACTGGGATCAGATTTTGGTCAAGACATGCTTGAATCTAATTCCGAGCCCAGAAGGATTCAGGCAGTGCTGAAAAACCAAAGGTGGATTTCCCAAATTTCTAACAAAATAATAAAAATTAACACTTTGATTTTTAGGAGCAAAAAAAGTAACAATGCAGTTACAGGAAAGAATCTGCAGAACTAAGCGATGCTAATTCTTGCAGGTCAAATTTAGTATAAGATCGGTAAGATAACTGTATATAAAATTACAGTAGCCTCATGTGCAAAGCTGTACTGGATGGAGAGATATGGAGCCTGAAAGCCACAAGTTCAAACCATTGTTACCATTTTGTCAGTGTAAAAAATATTTATTGGATACAAAAAATTGTAAATATGCAAAACACTGCAGGAACATTTGTGGAGTCTCTGAATTTGTTCTGAGAAATGGTATAGCCTCCATCAGATCCTGCATAGATGACCTCACATCTGATCTCATTATTTCCAGGCTAGAGAACAGCCTCTCTACACTAACTTGGGTTGGGGGCAAAGCGGTGACCACAGGGGCAACATCTCTAACAATGTCAGGGTATAAAGGAATTGCCTCAGACACAGGCAGTTTTGATCAATGGTTGAACTCTTCTGCTTTGAAAGCAGGGCAAAAATTTTGACACAATCTGTTTGTCATGGAAGCAGAATCTTTTCCCCTGGGACAGCGCTTTGCCTGCTCCATGTCATCAATTACACTCCTGATGTGATGCGGCTGAAGATATGGGAGCAGTAGCACTGGCCGGACCCAATTCCTCTTGCTCTTTGCACTGCATTGAACGAACTGGACCAACTAATTATATATTTTGGGAGTCTGAGTCGGTCCCTTTTATGACGACTCCTGCAAAATAGGCACCGACTCCACGACTCCGACTCCACAGCCCTGTGTGTATATCTGAAGCTTTAGGAGAAATGGATTAAAAGTGGGAAGGGCGCAACTTTCCTTAAAAAAATATTGTGTGGTGTACATTCAGGATCAGTTTCCCAACATAGACTTCCAGGATACAGATTGCACTTGGCACACCCAAAGATTGGAGGCAACATTGTTGATTCACAATTGGGTCACATTATGATGACCAGCAGCTAATCTTAAGAGTGACTACCAGGTGCAGCATGGGCAGCAGCTAAACGACGTGGGAGTGACTCAATAAGGTCCTGGTAGATTGTCACAGATATCTGGAGCCATGCTGACTGCATCCCACAGCTACTGATGGGGGCGTGGGAGGATCCATATAGGGAACACAATGATCGAGGTGGTCCAACAGATGGTCATTTGGGTTCAAGTCTTGGAAATTAAGCTGCCAAGGAAGTACTTGGAAGTCTTGGTCATGTATTTCCAACCACTGAAGAGGGACAAAAATCCCAAAACAGCGTTGTCTGTAGATGAGAGATACTGGCTTGGCTAAAAAATCCTTTTTGCTTTCTCAAGACTCGGTGGGTCAAAAGCAAATTGAGGATTTGTTACAACCAAAAGGGGCGCCTGTGGGCTTTCACCCCTTTCCCATAATGCCTTGTAAATGCAAAATGTAAGTAGAGGGCGAAAAGGCAAAACAAAAACTCTAAAAGCCGTTCGTCGGTGTCTCCTTTAAGGAAGTCTTCCCTTCCGAGCCAACCCAATGTTGGACATTTCTAGTCATACGACATGTTGCATTGTTTTGCTGAAACATCCCATCCTTCCGGGAAGCCAAATGTCAGTAGGAATTATAGATGGATTCACACCTAAATCGGCTGAGAGTGCCTTCCACATGGATGAGTGACCCAGAGAATGTCACATAAACATTCCCCAGACCACCACCAGCTTGTGTTATTCCAGCAATGGTTGCAGAGTGTTTGTTCTTTGATGTTTCTAACCTGACATGCCAACGCCCACCTGTTCAGCAAGGCAGGAAACATGACTGCTTGAAGAAGGCAAACCTTTGTCGATCAGCAGAGGTCTGCTAATCCACTGCTGCAAAAATCAAAATCTCTTCTGCTAATGCAACTTGGTTAGTAGAGGTGCAGTGACATCCATCTGCTTCGGAGCCCATCAGGGTTCACTGAACTGTTTTAGACACATCCGATTCATTTGGCGGTGAGATGTTCCATGGAAGACTGTTGGTTCGCCTTCGCACACCTTTGTGGCCTACCAAACGTAAACTCTCACACCAATGGCACATGGTGCACTGCAGTTGCCATGTTGCTTA
Organism: Phyllomedusa bahiana; assembly: GCA_025379985.1. NCBI lineage: Eukaryota > Metazoa > Chordata > Amphibia > Anura > Hylidae > Phyllomedusa > Phyllomedusa bahiana. Next base: position 108,980 of record JAODAL010004956.1, on the reverse strand, counting down.
TTTCTAATGGTACCATTTGTCCACCCAAAATTTCTTTCCCACAGCACACAAAACAGTTCAATTTGAGCAAATTCAGAATCTGCCCCTTTTTTTGGGCCCCAAAAATTCTCTTTATTTGCAATAATGATAAATCAACCTTTCGAACCATGGCAGCAACGAGGGATGTGTGCGCAGACAGCCCATCACACACCTTATATATCCACCAAGCCAGCTCACCACTTTCTTCATGAGCTTTGCACTTCCAACTTAGAAAGTAGGAAATAATTATAATAATGTGACTTGACTGTATATCCGCAAACACTGTACTGCCATATAGACATCAGGACTTATGAAGAATATTCTTAAGATTGCGTCATACACCTTCTTAAATGGGTTCTCACCAAAATGATTAGCTTAACAGGTAAATTAAGACGATTTGAATGTAAATGAAGATGATTACAAAATACATTGCTTTGTTGATTTTTGCTTTGGTCATGAGAAAAAGAGAAATGTAACTCCTCTTCGAGCGCACAAGTGTCATTGTTCTAAGCTGCCATCAGCCAGTCCTTCCATGGGGAGCCACTCCCTGCAGAATCTTATCTCTAGCAATGACTTTGTTTACTTACCTAAATGAGAAGCTTTCACTCTTAAGAGCTCTGTAGCCTTTTAGAAATCTCCTGCAGTCATGTCACTGTAACAGTATGGCTAGGAACAGCAAGCTGAGGTGTCATTCACTGCTATAGAACCACCTCGCCTAACTGGGTGTGACAAAATGGCCCGTGGTCTGTGAAACTGCACGGTGAGAAAAAACCCCTTTAAAAAAGTTTTAATATTTTTGGGTTTTAGATCCCTATTAGTATTATAATAATTCTGCCACAGAGAAAAATATTGAGTCAGTAAAGCCAGTGGAATAATTCTCACGCCACTGAAGGGTTCGGCACTTACACAATAGATATATGCTAAGAATTTTCCGACACTTGTACAAAACACCACAGATAAGAACAACTTGTATTTGCGTAATTCATTTTACAAAATCCTGTTTTTAACTCTAAAGGTTCCCATACATATTAGACGGACATATACTGAACCTGCCGATTACGAAGACCGGTCACACATCTAATGTGAATGAAGGCGTCCCAAGTTTTTCGCCAAATGTCGGGGAAGAAATTGAGCAGCCATGGTGGATTTAAACACACCCGATCCTTTGTTCTCAACGCAGGAAACCTATTTCTAGACCCGTCTCAAAGCTATTCATTCCCCCCTCTACTTGTAAGAGAGCATGCATACTTAGCCAAGCTGAGCATGCATGTCTATGACATAGCGGGGGCCAATAGTAATAGCGATGAGAAGCATTCAGCCGAGGCGCCAATGGTCTCCTCAAGCGGTTAGATCTTTAGTTAGTACCAGGTCAGCAACGTGGAGTGAATTATTAAAAAAAAAAAAAAAAAATTAATACGAATTATAACTAAATCTGTAATATAAAATGGGTACGGCATTGTATAAAGCAGTGATAGGAAACGTTTCCTAGCCAAGGAGAACCCCCCCCCCCCACCCCAGTCAAAGAAATTTAAATCAAATATCCCAGTACAATGTTAAACATAAAGGAACTACCAATGAACCACCATTCACCTACCGTCATATTTGATGCCTGGGGTGTTGGGACACATGGATGGGAATAAGGAGAAAAACAGAAAACATAGGGAACACCCATTTAAGGATAATCAATAGGACTTGCCATTAATGGCAGATAGGTGCAAGTCCCATCTCTGGGACAAGCATCTATTTCCAGTATGGGCACCTGATACCCCCTGTTCTGAATGGAGAAGTGGCCGCGCTTGCGTAATCAGTTTAACGGGAGTCCAAGGTACAGCCGATTGTTCACCTTTCAGCTGTACTTGAAACTCCTATTAAAATGAATGAGGACGACTGCATGATATCCATTTAGAAGGGGGAGTTTCGGGAGCTAGTTCTGGATATAGGTGCGTGGTACAGGGACCCACCTGTACCGAACGTTGGTGGCATATCCTATTGATATGCTATTAATCTTTGCAAGGAGAAAAACCCTTTTCAAATAGTAATTGTACATAAAGACAGCAAAAGAAAAAAAAAAAAAAGATAAAATTAGGGGTCCTGTCCTTATAAATAATGAAATCACACCCTGTTAAAGACCAAAACACCAATGCCCATAAATGTATCCAACAACACCGGCATGCATAATTGCGCACGTATTGCGCTTAATACGCTGTGACATGCACACCGCAATTACGGTAATTTATAGCTCTTATAGAGAGCTATGGATTACGCGTCATCCTCCCACACGTACACTATGAGCATACGGGGGGAGGGGGGGATTGACATGTCAATTGGTAGCGGCGAATATGCGCCGCTGACAATGCATGTCTATGGGGCCACCGCCCGGCCACGCCCTCTCACCCCCTCCCTCCCGTAGGTTCCAAAATACCCAGCGTATTGCGGCGCATACTAAACGCACCGCAATAAGCCATGTGAACATACCCTAATAGTGCCAGGAGGCAAAACTACCTTTATTACAAAAGGAACAGTGAAAACTCCACCATGCCAGACAGCCCGATACTATGCCCAAATTCAGAGTCTGCCACTGTTTCAGGCCGCCTGTGACCAATCATGGCCTGAACGGGTATTTTCACCTAGAGAATGCATGCCACAGGTCACCACACTAAAAAACATCAGAGAAGTAAAAAAAAAAAAAAAAAATTGGACTTAAAAGGGACCGGTCACCTTGAACAAGATATCTGACCTGCAGGCAGCATGTTATAGATGAGGGCAAGCTGATCTATTGTTTTCTGGGGAAAGATTTAGAAAAATTTCGAGTTTACTAATTTACATTCCTGCTTACTGTAGGAGGAGTCCAGTGGGTGGTGTTATCAGGGATTGAGAAACATCTCTGTATGCACACTCCTACAAGGAAGGGTGTCAGTCATTACTAATACCGCCTACTGGACTCCTGAACCTAGAATAAGCAGGGATTTAAAATACAAGTTCTTCTAAATCTTTCCCTAGAGAACTATTTAATCAGTCTACTTAGCTCTTCCTCCTCTATAATATGCTGCCCGCAGATGAGATGATATGCTCAATGTGACGGGTTCCCTTCAAAGGGAGTATGTCAAGGGAAATGTCCTGGCTTCTCGTCAATAGACCTTCCCCAGCCCTTTCCATTTGTTGTCTTGTATGATTACATGAACGTCTCTTCCATCACAGGATGTATATAATACAGGAGAACACTAGACCCTAAAAGGAGGGCACTGGAAGGGTTTAGTGAGAAGAAGTCAGGACACTTCCTTGGAAAGCCAACACCCAAGGGACACTTGTCCGCATGATACAAGACAGAATTCAGCTTATTGGTATGCTACATGGATGAAAAGCGACATACAGTAACTAAGACTCCATTATTATGGCCTGTTTAGTGCAGTGAGCAGTTCAGTAAGCTAAAAAGTTCTGAACGACTTCCTTCAAAGCTCAAAACAGTTTACTACTGAATCACATGTATGAGCCACAGCATAATAGAACAAGCCATAACCCCAGAGACTGCCCAACTGGTGAACAGCTAGTCCTGGGCACAATACAAAACACCAACAGAGAGGACATAAGTCTATAGTACACACAGGAAGATGTATTAAAACGGATATGAAGAAAGAGGATTAAACTACCAAGAAAACCCATCAGGCTGCTCCCTTCATTCATAGAATGGTCCTCTGGAGAGGGGAAACCAGACCGGATGCAATGGGTAACTACACCACTCTTGCTTTAGCTTGGATACATCTCCCCCATTGTTTGTGTATGAGCGTGTAGGTAGACGGACAAATAACCTTTAAAATATATTTTAACGGTTAGGAGGGAGGAGACACATATATACATAGCTAAAAACTTAAACAACTCAGTGTAACTCCAAGTCAATCACACGTCTGTGAAATCAACCTGTCCAGTTAAGACTCAATACCAATTGTGAATCAATTTCTCCTGAGGTTGTGCAAATGGAACAGACAACAGGTAGAAATGATAGGCAATTAGCAAGACAACCCTTATAAAGGAGTGGTTCTGCAGGTGGTGACCACAGACCATTTCTCTGTTCTCATCCTTTTTGGCTGTTGTTTTGGTCACTTTTGCATTTTATCATTGCTCTCTCCCCTAGAGGTAGCATGAGGCAGTGTCTACAACCCACAGAAGTTGCCTAGGTAGTGCAGCTCATCCAGGATGGCACATCAATGCGAGCTGTGGCAAGAAGGTTACCTGTGTCTGTCAGCAGTGTCCAGAGCATAGAGCAGATACCAGGAGACAGGCCCAGTATACCAGGAGATGTGGAGGGGGCCGTAGGAGGGCCACAACCCAGCAGCAGGAGCGCTAACTCTTCCTTTGTTTAAGGAGGAACAGTGCCAGAGCCTGCAAAATGACCCCCAGCTGGCCACTAATATCCATGTGTCTGCTCTGTCAGATACAGACTCCATGAGGGTGGTATGAGGGCCCGATGTCCACAAGTCGGTGTTGAGCTTACTGCCCAACACTGTGCAGGGCGTTTGTCATTTGCCAGAGAACACCAAGATGGTCAGATTTGACATTGGCACTCTGTGCTCTTCATGGATGAGAGCAGGTTCACACTGAGCACATGTGACAGAGTCTGGAGATGTCATGGAGAACGTTCTGCTGCCTGCAATGTCCTCCAGCATGACCAGCTTGGGTCAGTAATGGTGTTGGTAGGGAATTTTTTTGGAGGGCTGAGCAGCCCTTCATATGCTAACTAGAGGTAACCTGACTGCCATTAGGTATTGAGATGAGATCCTCGAACCCATTGTGAGACCATAGGCAGGTGCAGTGACAATGCTGGGCCTCATGTGGCTGAAGTGTGTCAGCAGTTCCTGCACGATGAAGGTATTGATGCTATGACCTGCCTGTTCCCCAGACCTGAATCCAATCGAGCACATTTGGGACATCATGTCTCGTTCCATTCACCAATGTTACATAGCACCACAGACTGTCCATGCTTTCATCCAGGTCTGGGAGGAGATCCCTCAGGACAACATCTGCCACCTCATCAAGAGCATGCTCAGGTGTTGTAGGGAGGTCATACAGACATGTGGAGGACAAACACTCTACTGAGCCTCATTTCCTTGTCTTGAGGCATTTCCACTGAAGTTGGATCTGCTTGAGATTTAATTTTCCACTTTGATTTCGAGTGCCATTTCAAATTCAGACCCCCATGGGATATTAATTTTGATTTTCAGTGATGGTTTTTATGTTTTATTGTTCTCATTGCATTCCACTATGTAATAAATAAAGAACTGCAACTGGAATATTTCATTCATTGAGATCTAGGATGTGGTATTTTAGTGTCTGTCTATACACAAACACCTGTAATGACACAATTACTACGAATATGTGATACCAATATGAATGTGATGCGGGCACCTGTGAATGAAGAAGAGTTAATTGGATGTGCTCCTTAGAAAGCAGTGCTGCTCACATCCATGCCCCAAGAATAGCAGGGAGAACCAATGTCACATGAGGTTCCTCAGAGGCGGTGTACCTGGGGTTTCCCTGGGGCTGTCATCTCCATCAATAGCCAGTCTTATATGCTGAATAAATTCAGCATTTTAGACGCGCCGCTACTGCCAGATGTGCAGCAGCCTCTCCAGGGGCTTCCGGCAGCCATCGTCTGCTTCACTGCATCAAAATGGAGGAAAACAAACAAAAGAATTTTTTAAAAAAAGCAAAATGTTTTAAAAAAAACCAAAACTTATAAAAGGCAATAAACAGGACAATTATTTTCTGTAAAAAGAGTAAAGGGACGGTGATCAAATAAACATCTCAATTACATTTTGACAGACCCTCTGCTCAATCACTGTGCATGAACTCCCAATTTCAGGGCAGCTGTGAACTGGAACCGGTCAGGTGTTTATGCTGCCCTATCTGAGAGCAGGATGTGATATATAGGGTTTTAACGGAAGCTTTTAGGCATCAAGACTGCGTACACCAATTAATATAACTGGCACTCCACAATTCGTGTGTTGTGTGTCAGTTTTTTGGCACTTAAAAAGCAACATTTAGCAATATTTGATGTGATCACTATTACATGTCAGAGATATGTGTTATCTGTCAAATGTTTTAAAATGCAATAAAATTTGTTTTAAAAAAAAAAAAAAAAGCAACATTTAAAAAATGAATAATGGTATATCCATACAATCTCTACACACTGCGCACACACTCATGGTGTGCTTCCTCAGGAGTCTTTTGATGTTTTTTTTCTTTTCAGGGCTTTTTTCCTACAAAGTTTAAAACTATATAGGGTTATATGACAGAGGAGAGAAATGAGTCTGTGATATATAGGGTATATGACAGAGGAGAGAAGCTGAGCTCTGTGATATATAGGGTTTTTATGATAGAGGAAGGAAATAGCTCTGTGAATTTAGGGTTATATAATAGGGAGAGAAGTTAAAACTGGTTTATATAGGGTTATATGATAAAGGGGAGAAGCGAGCTCTGTGCTATCTAGGAGTTTGATAGGGGAGAGGCTTGAGCTCTGTGATATATAGAGTTATATGATAGAGGAGAGAGCTGAGCTCTGTGATACATATAGGGTTATCGATAGAGGAGAGAAGCTGAGCTCTGTGATATATAGGGTTATATGATAGGTGAGAGAAGTTAAGCTCTGTTATATATAGGGATATATAATAGATGAGATAAGCTTAGCTCTGTGATATATAGGGTTATATGATAGAGGAGAGAAGCTGAGCTCAGTGATATATATGGATATATGATAGAGGAGAAGAGCTGAGCTCTGTGATATATAGGGTTATATGATATAACCCTATATTTGATATACCCCTATATATCACAGAGCTCAGCTTCCCTCCTCTATTATATAACCATATATGTCACAGAGCTCAGCTTCCATCCTCTATTATATAGTCCTATAGACCACAGAGATCAGATTTTTTTCTCTTTATCACAGCCTACTCCCAGATAGGGCAGCATAAACCTCCCGACAAGTTCACTCCTCTATTAGCAAACCAGTCCTGCTAGTAGTTATAGGAGATACCATATATTTGTATTAGAAAAATGACCTGATTGCACTTCCTTTCAGAACTAGAGCAGTTCTTATCTCCTGCTTGTGTACACAAACTTTTCTAGGTTAACGATCAACTCTCTCTGCTCTAGAACCCTGCCCGAAATGGTGAAGTCACTCCCTTCTGTGTCTTATCAGCAGCACAGAAGTTTATTTCTCTTCGTACTGGAAAATGTTAACCTTTAAGAGCTCTGTAGCCTTCTGCTCTGCTGTTAATACCCCGTTACCACCAATGTCCCTCTAACAGTCTAAGCTAAAAATAACAGAGCTGACATGCCAATCACTGCTGTAGTACCAGCCACAGACTGAACAGGAAGTGGGAGCCTGAAGCTGGCTATGAAGAGCAGGCTCTGTGAAACAGCATGGTGAGAACACCCCTTTAAGCCTACAAAAATACACCTAATCCAGTAGTGAGTTAAAGCTCTTCTCAGCCCTCATAGCTCAAGTCCTGGGTATTATGAGACAGACTGGTTGCTAGAGACATGCTGCTATGCAACTCTGTGGTTGCGGGCACGGCAACTACAGACACAATGAAGATTTTAACCTGGCCACATACCCTCACAGCAGGTTGACACTTCCCATCTAGCAGAGATCACATCTCATGCACTTTTATGATAAAGCTCACCTCTTCCGTGCCCAAGTCACCGAGCATGCCCACAACACCCGACATTAAGGGGGACATCTATGAAAACTGTCTGGGTTGAAGATTTTGTTTGTTGCCCATAGCAACCAGAGCTCCCCTTTCATTTATTTCGGAGCATAATATGAAATGAAAGGGGCACTCTGAATGGCTGCTATGGCCAACAAACAAAGTCTGAAACCAACATTTTCTACATTTCAAATAAGAGGGCCCAGGCTTTTTTTTACGGGAGCCAAAAGTCCCCTTCATTTTTGACGGGCCAAAGTCCCCGGTCATTTTTGACGGACCAAAATCCACAGGGGATTTTCGACGGAGCCAAAAAGTCCACAGGTCATTTTCTGCGGAGCCAAGAGTCCACAGGTCATTTCTGACCCAGCCAAGAGTCCACGGTCTTTTCTGACGGAGCCAAAAGTCCCCGGGGCATTTTCGACGGAGCCAAGGTCCACGGTCATTTTCTGACGGGCCAAGAGTCCACAGGTCATTTTCTCGGAGCCAAGATCCACAGGGCATTTTCTGACGGAGCCAAAGGGGCCACAGGGGCATTTTTGACGGGCCAAGGGGGGCCAAAGGTCATTTTTCTGACGGAGCCAAGAGTCCACAGGTCATTTTTTGACGGGGGCCAAGATCCACAGGTCATTTTCTGCGGAGCCAAAAGCCCAGGGCATTTTTGAGGAGAAGACGTTCTTTTTCTGACGGAGCACAAGAGTCCCCTTCATTTTTTGCGGAGCATAAGTATGAGAAAGAAAGGGACACTCTGAAAGGAGCCAAGGCCAACAAAGCAAAATTCTAAGCAGACCAGGTCATTTTCTACTGGGCAAAAGAGTCCACAGGTCATTTTCTGACGGAGCCAAGAGTCCACAGGTCATTTTCTGACGGAGCCAAGAGTCCACAGGTCATTTTCTGACGGAGCCAAGAGTCCACAGGTCATTTTCTGACGGAGCCAAGAGTCCACAGGTTATTTTCTGATGGACGTGGCTTATGTTAAAGGGGTTTTGCCAAGAAGTGATTTCCTCACCTAACAGGCTGATACTCCCCTCTTGAGACCTGAAAAAAGGGACTTTGTGTTTCTGTGTCTAAAGAAACAAGTACCCCCTCTGTGATGTCATCGCTCCACCTCCCATGCACGTTCCGGATACTCAGTCTCTGTAGTTGAGCAAACATTGATTTGCTAATCCACAATGGAGAACTGTATTGTGCACCAGCCATATGTGTTTTTTTTTTTCTCCCTCTTATTTGCTCAGGGGAGAAGATAAGCTCAGCAGGCAGCGTTCTTTCATTCCTTCACAAACGGCTGCAGGAGAGAGGGGAGGGGGGCTGAGCAGGGAGCGTCTGCATGTTTACATTACAACCAGTGGATTCTCTATACAAAAGACACAGGATCTTTCTCCCCAGTCCCTTCAAAGCTCCTTCATGTTCCCTGCCATCAGATAAGTGCAAACAAACCAGATCAGCTCCTGGTCCTCTCTAAATGTAAACTGTCAGGAAACTAAGGGCATGTAAGTCAGGCTGTAGCTCTCAGAGACTTCACTTTTTTAATGACATATATTTAGAAAAGTGATTAAATACCCATTTTGGAGGATCCCAATTCAACATTACATCGTGGCAAAACCCCTTTAATCAGCTGTATGGACTACTGTCTGATTCTGCAAGACTGCCATCTCAAGAATCATGTATACAAATCAGTAAATGGATGTAAAAGTCTCGCATTTTATAGTGGTTTGAAGCTATGCGGGTCAATCACGCAGAATCATAAAAAATTTAGTAGACATGGGATGTGGCATATAAAAAAAAATAGAGATCTGCAATGTAGGAATGCCGCGACTACAGAACAGATATCTAGTTCACATCGAGCTGGGATTTAAGGGTTAAGTTATTTCCCCTCTTTCTTTTACATTAACTTCTAGATGGAAGCTCCTGCTGAGCTGATATATGGCCTTGAATATAAGCCTTGCTTGCTGAAACCTGGATCTTGTGATTTATGTAAAAGTTGTTAGCTGCCAAATGCTGTTGGCAATATATTATCTCGCACTTCCTTCTCAATTCCAAGTGTGTGATCGCTGCATCATAATCCAGCATAAAAATCTAATTTAATATCATGGAGAAAATAGCCTCTACCATACTCTATATCTATACGTCTCGTGCAGCCTTATTGGCTATTCAGCAGTGGTCCGGACATCTGATGCATCAACCAGTCAAGCTCAAAATACAATTTACAGGGAAATTTATTGACGTATTTTCATATAGGTTTTGATTGACAGACATGATTAGATGAAGGCTTAAAGGGAACGTTCACCAATTTAATAATCAAAAATACACTCTGGTTTTATTTGATGATTATCTACAGTTGAAACCAGTTTACATACACTATATAAAAAGACCCATATGCATGTTTTTCTCACTATCTGATATGAAATCAGAATAAACCTTCCCCGTTTTAGGTCAATTAGGAACCAAAATTATTTATATTTGCCAAATGTCAGAATAATTAGAGAGAAAATGTTTAAGGCATTTTTATTACTTTCTGCAAAGTCAGAAGTTTCTATACATTTCATTAGTATTTGGTAGCATTGCCCTTAAACTGTAGGACTTGGGTCAAACGTGTTGGATATCCTTCCACAAGCTTCTCACAATAGTTGGTAGGAATTTTGGCCCATTCCTCCTGACAGAACTGATGTAACTGAGCCATGTTTGTAGGTTGCCTTGCTCGCACCTGCTTTGCCCATAAATTTTCAATAGGATTGAGATCAGGCCTTTGTGATGGCCACTCCGAAACATTGACTAGGTTATCCTTAAAGGGGTTGCCTCGCAACAAAAAGATTAGCTTTCAACATGTAGGGAACACTAAATGAAGAGGTTTTCCAAATATATTGTGTTGTTCATTTTTTTGTTAAGGAGCTACAAGTGATTTTATCACCTTCCGTGCTCTCTCTGGTTCCCCAAGTGACCGACCTATGTACTTCTTCTCCCCTGCTGTTTGTTATCTCGGATAGCAGGGAGTGATGTCATCACACAGGTCACAGCAGCACAGAACTCTCTGCAGAGAGAGCTTGTTTGATATCTGATATTTCAAACAAAAGCAAGTAATTTCTGATGTTTACTTTAACTCAGAAGCTTCCCTGGTCCTGACAGCATGAGATTTATCTAATTAGCAGAAGTTTGAATACACATAGCTCATATGCTAATTACAAACAGTTTGACCAGGAAGTGACAGAGCAAAGCAGCATTATTTCATTCATGCATCCTATGAAACTTTGAGATGAGACAACCCCTTTAAGACACTTTGTAACCAGTTTGACAGTAGCTTCAGGTCATTGTCCATTTGGAAGACACATTTCCACCCAAGCTTTAACTTCCTGGCTGATGTCTTGAGATGTTGCTTCAGTATTGCCACAATCTTCATTCCTCATAATGCCATCTATTTTGTAAAGTGCACCAGTCCCTCCTGCAGCAAAACAATCCCACAACATGATGCTGCCACCCTTGTGTTTCACAGTTGGGATGGTGTTCTTAGGCTTCCAAGCTTCTCTCTTTTTCTCCAAACGTAACAATGGTCATTATGGTCAAACAGTTCAAATTTCGTTTCATCAGACCAGGGGACATGTCTCCAAAAATGTAGGTCTTTGGTCCTGTGTGCATTTGTAAAACATTAATCTGGCTTTTATATGTTTCTTTTGGAGGAATGGCTTCTTCCTGGCCTTTCAGCTCATGTTGATACAGTACTCGTTTTACTGTGGATAATGACACAATCTTACCAGCTTCCACCAGCATCTTCACAGGGTCTTTTGGTTTTTCTTCTTGGGTTGATATGCACATGTCGAACCAAAGCACGTTCATCTCTGAGACACAGAACCCGTCTCCTTCCTGAGCTGTATGATGGCTGGACATTCCCATCTTGTTTGTACTTGCGTATAAAATTGTTTGTACAGATGAACCATGAACCCCATCAGAGAAAGCTTCAGCCCGCAGTGACTCCCGCCTAGACTACTGCAACATCCTTCTCTGTGGCCTCCCAGCTAGCACCCTCGCTCCCCTCCAATCCATCCTTAACTCTGCAGCCCGTCTTATCCACCTCTCTCCTCGCTACTCCTCTGCCAATCTCTTCACTGGCTTCCCTTTGCCCAGCAAATTCATTTCAAGCTACTAACCATGACCTACAAGGCTCTCCACGACCTCTCCCCTCCATACATCTTTGCCCTAATTTCCAAATATCTCTCCTCACACAATCTCCGCTCCTCTCAGGACCTTCTCCTCTGCTCTCACCTTATCAGCTCCTCACACAACCGTCTCCAAGACTTCTCCCGTGCCTCACCCACACTCTGGAACTTACTGCCCCAACACAACAGACTCTCCCTCCACTTTCACCAGCTTCAAAAGCAACCTGAAAACCATTTCTTCAGGCTTGCCTATAACCTTCACTAAACTTGTCACTACTTCCTCCACAGACATGTCTGCCCCTCACCTCCTGTCTCCTTCCCCCTCCTTGTAGATTGTAAGCCCTCGGGGGTAGGGTCCTCTCTCTCTCTGCCGTGCCAATTGTCATTGATCACTTATCATTGTACTCGTTTGACGTATGTAACCCCCTCGAATGTACAGCGCCCTGGAATCAATGGCGCTTTAAAATAAATAATAATAAATGAACCTTCAGGTATCTGGAAATTGCACCCAAGAATGATTCAGACTTGTGCAAGTCCACAATTCCTGATTTCTACAGACTTTCCCATGATATTACACACAGAAGCAGTGTGTTTCTGGTGTGCATTAAAAAGAAAACATCCACAGGTGTGTCTCTCACTCAGATGTTGCCAATTATTGTGCCAGATTATTCTGATGTCATGTCAGATAGTGAAAAAAACATGCATATGTGTCTTTTTATGTAGTGTATGTAAACTTCTGGTTTCAACTGTATGTTTTATGCTGGAGGCAGATATCTGAATGAAGCTGCGATCAACAATTCCAAAAAGTTTACACACTCTCATTGACTTCTATGGGATAGTGTTGTGGGCATGCTCTGTAACCTGTGCAGGTAGAGGGGAGCTGTGCCCATCATCACCAAAAGACTTTGATGGCATATCAATAGGACATGCCATTTAAGTCACGTCTGTACCACAACTCATCATTTAAATGTCTCCGTCTTTCTACACTGTGCTTGTGTAGCAAGGCAGTCTTTGACTGGAATAGCAGTGCGCACGTTAGACCACTGCTTTGTTCAAAGATTATGGGACCAACAGATATGGCGGAGTACAGCGCTTGCCCATCTCTGCCGCTTTCATAGTCTTTGAATGAAGCAACTATTTGCATGTTCGGCCACTGCTCCTTTCAAAGACTTCCTCACTGTGCTTGCAGGGTAGGCACGCTAGGTGCCCCCATTTTAGCAATCAGTGGGACTCCCAGCGATCAGACATTTTTCATCTATCCTATGGATATATTAAAAATGTCTATGGGGGAACAAGCCCTATTATTGAATTCTGCTTTCCAGGGCTGGAGTCGGAGTCGTGGAGTCGGTGCCTATTTTGCAGGCGTCGGAGTCGTCATAAAATGGGCCGACTCCCAAAATATATAATAAGTTGGTCCAGTTAGTTCGATGCAAAGAGCAAGAGGAATTGGGTCCGGCCAGTGCTACTGCTCCCATATCTTCAGCCTTATCACATGAGGAGTGTAATTGATGACATGGAGCAGGCAAAGCGCTGCCCCAGGGGGAAAGATTCTGCTCCCAGGGCAAACAGATTTCAGCAACATTTTTCATCTGCTTTCAAAGAAGTAGAAGAGTTCAACCATTCATCAAAACGGACTGTGGCTGAGGCAATTCCTTTATACCCTGACATTGTTAGAGATGTTGCCCCTGTGGTCACCGCTTTACCCCCAACCCAAGTTAGTGTAGAGAGGCCGTTCTCTAGCCTGGAAAATAATTGAGATCAGATGTGAGGTCAGGTATGCAGGATCTGATGGAGGCAATACTATTTCTCAGAACAAATTCAGAGACTCCACAAATGTTCCTGCAGTGTTTTGCATATTTACAATTTTTTTGTGTTCGAAAGTCATATCCAATAAATATATTTTACACTGACAAGCAAAATGGTAACAATGGTTTTAACATGTGACTTTCAGGCTCCATATCTCTCCATCCACTACAGCTTTGTACATGAGACTACTGTAATTTTATATACAGTCATCTTATACATAAATTTGACTTGCAAGTAATTAGCATCTGCTTAGTTCTGCAGTTTCTTTCCTGTAACTGCATTGTTACGGTTTTGCTCCTAAAAATAAAGTTCAAGTTTTATTATTTTATTAGTATTTGGTAAATCCACCTTTGGTTTTCAGCACTGCCTGAATCCTTCTGGTCTCTGAATCAGATTCAGCATGTCTTGACCAAAATCTGATCCCAGGTCTCTGCTACACATTGCCAATGTTGGTGCAGACTGGACTTGGATACAAATACGACTTTTTCTTCAACTCTACCCACAAGTGTTCAAAAGATCAAAACATTGTTACCCTTTTGCTTGTCAGTGTCTGTTCTACCTAAATAGCTTGATTATTGTATCATAAGGTGATAAACAGCCTGATGGGACCATTTTACTACAGTAACGTTATCACTTAAACACGCGCCGTGTATGAGGGAGTCGGGGGTTTGGGAAATGGAGTCTGAGTCGGGGTTTTGGCTTGCCGACTCCTCAGCTCTGAGGAATACTGTGAGCACGAGATGTCGGCGTCCGTGTGATTAAGCTTGGACTGTGGGATTCTACCCCGGATTGCAGGTTTTTTGATATATATGTTACTAAGACTTTTAAAGTGTTGCAAAAGTGCACTATGTGTGTCATTGCTTAAATATATGTGCAATAAAGGCTATTGGATAAAATATCCCGTGATCAGACGGCATAATTCAAAAATGCTTGCCGACTCCACAGCCCTGCTGCTTTCCACCATGATGACCACCTTTTCACCAGTAAGAAACAGCGTGCTTCACCAATTTTTCCGTCTTTTTTTTTTTTATTGGAATCTAGGACTGAGGCTTTCTAATGGAACCGCTAAAGTATGTGAACATAACCTTACTTTACTACAACAAATTCTCTTTCCAAACCAATCCAGGCTATAAATCTCCAAATAACGTAGGCAGAAAAGCCTCAGCCTACCAGCCCAATAAGAAATATTACTTCCAGCAACCAACGCCTCCGTACCTGGACACATGCGTGAAGGCATCAAGCAGAACATTCTCAAATTCCCGTGTGAACTCCGGTCCTTTCCGCTTACTGTTCTGGATGACGTCATTGGCCAAATAGAGGAACGTCAGTTTTCGGCTGGGCTTTGCTGGAAAATGAAGAATTAATCAACTCGGTGAATGAACAAAAACAATCAATCAATCATGTAAAACAATAGAAGTGCATGACCTAGAAGAGCAAAAGTAATGGAATGTCCATGTAGGATCTTATACTACAGTTATAGCTCCCCCTACAGGATACCTTTGGAAACACATTTGCTTAAAGAGCCAAGAGCATTTTTTCCTACAGCGCACATCCATAATTATTCTCTACATAACGTATTATTGTAATCTATGTGCTGCAGGGGCAAAGCCAAACACACAAACAGGATCACCCATCTAATGTGACAACAGTGAGCAATTTACACAACACAAAGTAAAAACAGAATCAAGTGGACAATTGGAGACCAGCAAAAATAAAAATACCTACATCATACATATAACAATATATATATATATAATATATATATATATATATATATATATATAATATATTTTTATATAAACACACACACACACATTATATATATACACACACATTATATATATACACACACACACACACACATACAAATAGATATATCTAGATATGCACCATGCAGCTCCCTAAGAGATTAGTGCAGGTGTCTGAGCTCTACATTCGCTCTTCCAACTACCACAAGCATCTTCTACGTGCTTCCCGAGAGCAGTAATCTAATACCTCAGCATGCTGCAGGTTTGACCCAATTTTTTTAGAGCTCACCTTCAGACACCTTTGAACTGCATAGAGAAAGATGAAACACTTAAAAGGAGTATAGAAAAGAGGGATACAGTTTTGACCATCCACCTAGCTCAATTAGAAAACAAAGAAAAGCCACACTCTTTAGCGAATACCAGTGGGCACACAAACACTGGTCCAAAAACCAGTACCACTCTGAAAGAGAGTCAGTCACGTTATAAGTGTAACAGATCTACAAGCTCTATGCTTTAGAGCAATTTCCACATTTTCAATCTGATAGATTTAATGTATCTTTAAACAAGCTGCCTTAAAGGAGTTGTCTCATTACGAGCTTTCAGCCTGTCAGTGTCCCTGGTAAGTTGAACTGAGGGGCGTGCTTCTTGGTCTGTCTCTTCTGCTCCCTCTCCCCCCTCCCATCAGCACACAGGCAGCTACGAAAACTTCTATACGGGGGAGGGGGTTTGCTTCAGAGTTCACCCTGGTGTGCCCTGCCTAGGTCTTTTTACAGGAGAGGGCTGATCTATGAGTGTAGAGAGGTCTGTAAAGCTGCTGGGGTATGCTAATAGAGCAGAGGGGATGCATGTGTTCCTATATCCCCTGCTTAGCTTACAAGTCTCCACATCTCCAGCAACAACAAGGGCAGTGTTACTATACTCAGGATGTCTCACTAATACAGGAGAGCATAAAGTATTCCCCTGCCTATCTGTATAGTATTAGTATAGTCACATTTTCCAAAGAACATATCATGATTATAGTAACAGACGGGGTCACTGCTGTCACATCTATCTGTGTAGAGAGCAGGAGGAAGCAGGGACACACAGGGTTAATCCAGGACACAGACGCCAGAGTCCTCCCTCCCCCTCCTTCCACTCCAGAAGCATTCTGTGCGGGAGGGGCTCTCTGCTCTGCCCTTTGTCTTCAAAGGTGATGAGTCATTCAGACCTGACAGCCAGTAAGATAAGGATCAACAGGTCGGCTACAAATAGAGATTTGAGACCTGATGTAGTAATACTAACAGGGCTAGCTCAAAAATCAGTAGGACATTGTAATGAACATATATTGCAAAGCTGCTTGTTTTTTAAAGATCTTTAAATATAAAACCCAATCATTGTAGCGAGACAACCCCTTTAAAGGGGTTGTCTCACTACAAGGATTGCGGGTTATGTTAAAGATCTTGCAAAAACAAGTCATTTTGCAATATGTGTCCATTAGCTGTGTCCTACCTATTCCTAGATATTCCCTCTTGTATGGGCTGCATCAGCTCCTCAGTGTCGCTATAGCTACAGACCTTTCGGGCTCCCTGATAGGCTGCCAGATCTGTTCTCTCTCTCTGATAGCGACCAGCACTGGCAGCCTATTAGGTAGGTATGTGTGTGTGTGATAGATAGATAGATATATATATATATATATAAATTTTATATATATATATACTACATACACACATATATATATATATATATATATATATACATACACACATACATACACACACACACACACCCCTAATATATGCATACCTTAGTGTGTATCGCAGTCGTTTTCCTGGGACAAGAACTCTGCCTTTAAAGGGGTTGTCTCACTACAGTGATTAGCTTTTAACATGTAGGGAAACACGATTATCAAATACATTGCTTTTTTGTTTCGCTTTGTTGAGGCGATAAAAGGTTTTAGCTCTTCTGAGTGCACAGAAGTATCTCTTGATTACCGACCATCTTTCTCTCCTCTCTGGTTATCTTGAAGCTGCTGCCAGTCCATGGTGCTGACGTTCCCTGCTGTATCTCTAGAAACGGAGTTTGTTTAATAGGAGGACACATTTTCACTCCTTAGAGCTATGTAGTCTTGTGCACTACAGATTTTACATCTTCTGCAGTTATTTCAATATAATTGGCTCAGCTAGGAATAGCAGAGCGGATATGCCAAACTGCTATAGCCCCACCCACAGCCTAACCAGGAAGTGAGAGTCTGAAGCTGACTGTGACTCTGTAATTTAAAACAACAACACCCCAAAGTAGATGGCTGGGAACCCTCACAATGAATCATGTCAGCATTTCCAACATAGTCACATAGAAAAAAAAAACACAAAAACTGGAAAATACTTGACCTAAAATATAACTTTTAATATAGTCCTATTAAAATATACCTAAAATACCCTAGACAGGCAGTCGGAACAGGTAGATTTATTAAATTTAACTCCAGAAAAATGTTTTGTTTTTTTTGGCTAGAGCAGGGGACAGTTTTTACATTTGTTTTGCCATTTGTGCCACCGTTTAGAAAATTCCATCTCAATTTCTGTATCTCATGTGCTGCTGTGGCATGCTGGCACTTGGTTATTATGGGGCGTGACTCAGTGTGTGATGTCAGCACACCCAGCCATGCCCCAAAAGTCTCCGTTTGCAACTAGGGGACGGATGTAAGTCGGAACGATGCAAGTCGGGGACTACCTGTACTTACCCTAGATCCTACACTAAATTCCTGCCTATCAAAATAGAGGGGATCCCGTCCCAATAAGGACGACCCCTACCGGAACCTAACGTACCCAAAAACTACCCTATTACTACACAGTAAATACTTATGAATACAGATAGCAACCAGATTGCCATCTGTATTCATAAGTATTTACTTTGTAGTAATAGGGTAGTTTTTGGGTACGTTAGGTTCCGGTAGGGGTCGTCCTTATTGGGACGGGATCCCCTCTATTTTGATAGGTAGGAATTTAGTGTAGGATGTAGGGTAAGTATAGGGTATTTTAGGTATATTTTAATAGGTCTATATTAAAAGTTATATTTTAGGTCAAGTATTTTCCAGTTTTTGTGACTCTTCATTTTACGAATGTGTACGTAATCTTACTGCAGGTGTATAGACGGACATCCCTAGGTCTTTTCATGGCACCCAAAAGAGGAAGACCCATTTTGACCCACTGCTGTCGCATAAACAAAGCTTGAGAAGCTGCACAACAGAAATAAGGTTTCAATTGCCAAGTGCCTTCTATTCTTGCTTCATAACTAACTCGCTTCATCTATAAAAAAAAAAACAAGATTTAGTGTCCCCTTAACGTGTATGTCTTTCAGGCGAAAACCGCACAGGCTTTAAAACTGAATAGGCAATTTAGTTCTCAAAGGCACCGGAGCTCTTTGACTGCGATTAACTCTGCATTTGTATTGTGATTATACCGGATACAGCCATTTACACCGATAGAGTCCCAGTGTCACGAATGGTACTTGATTTATCAAACAGTCCAGAATGATTGGAGTGATTGTATTACCAAGGCAACCTCCAGCAAATTACCCAACCGAGTGATATTAAGGGCCATTAGAATGAGAAATTATGTGTATTGAAGATCATACATATAATACACACTGTTTGGCGCTCACTGAATACGCAAGTGCACGGAGGATCATTGTGCATTCATCAAGAAGGGTCAGGATGTCAGAAACAGAAAAAGGATTTCCGAAGCTTTATGATTTATTTACCCATTTTCACAAAAAGATGGGAGGACGGTAATGAATAAGAAATGCCTTCTTCCACACAGTGACCCTGAGTAGTGTCAGGAGACTATGATCGGGTGCGGAGCATTTTATTAAAAAGCTGGCCAAAAAATGGCAGCAACGGGGACAAGGCTGAACTTTCAATTATGCACAGATGCTGGAATGTGCGCAGGGGAGAGGGGGTAATGGTGCAGATGTAGGAAACGTTCTAGTATAGACAGTAGTACCTAAGGCTGACAAGGACTAGTTAAAAGGTGCACACAGATCTAGGGCTCTGTTCATATTGTGGATTTTTTCCCGTATAGATATAATCCACATCCTGTTGTCGGTCACATGCAAAATAAATTTTAAAAAACTGCACCTTACAAGCTATTACCTTTCAGTGCAGAATCCGTATGCTTTCCTAACTGAAATAAGCCGTGGTAACAGGAACGAATAGCCCATTTCAGGCTGAAACAGCACCCAAAATTGGAGCCAAAATACAGCTAGGATACACCCTCAAAGTCTGATAGGTGTGCGGCCCACACTTATCGGAGGAACAATCCCTAAAAGCTTCAGCTCAGAATGGAGAGTCAGTTGCAGTTGCGCACGACTCTGTATTAGGCCATGTTCACATGGCTTAAAATGGGCCGTATTTCAGTCCGTAATTACGTGCCAAAGTGCGCAAATTACGGGCTGAAAACGGCCCATTCATTACGGTAATTCACAGTTCTCATAGAGAACTATGGATTACGTCTCCTCCGTATACGCGCCGCTAGCAGTAATTGTCTATGGGCCGGCGAAGTGCCGGCCCCCCGCTCCCGCCCCCACGGCGTAATTGCGGGGCGAAACTACGCCCCGCAGTTAAGCCGTGTGAACCTAGCCTTAGGGCGAGTTCACACAAAGACTCTATTCTGAGTCACGACTTTCAGGGCCCACTTCCAAGATAGGTGTGGGTCCCAGAGATGGGACTGACTGGACTATATACACTACTCACAAAGGTTAGGTAGATTTGGCTTTTGTTTGAAATTGTAGGATGAACGTAGAATTTCCAGAAATTTTTTTATTGCATTAAATCAGACCATCTCAACTTCAAAATGCACAAATGTTCAAATGGCAAAATTCACAACAGGTGTTTGATCCCTGAGTCGCCCAATAAACTTAGGGGATTAATTTGAATAGGGATTTAAACAGTCCTCCTAATCATGCTGTTCAGATTGTGACATCAAGAGAGCAAGACAAAAACTTACAATCAACAGTACCTCGCCATTGCAAGACTTCAAGCAGGTTGCTCTTAGACAGAAGTGGCCACTGAGCACAGAGTGTCATCAGCAGGTTGTAACAGATACAGAGAGACTGGAAGAGTCACAGAAAGGCAAAGAAGTGGATGTCCTTTGGATCCATCACACACAGATGACTGCTTCATTGTGATCAATGCCCTGCGGAACCGGATGACGAATGCTGCACAACTCCAGGCTCGTTTAAGGAAGGCGAGAGGCAACCAAGTGTCACGTCAGACCATTCGTAACCATTTACATCCGTGTGGTCTGCGAGCTAGATGACCGGCAATGGTACCTGACCACACCACCAGGCACATGCATCATTAAGTTGTCTGCAGTCATGTCAGGACAACAGGAATAGCTAGGAATAGCAGAGCTGAAACGGCATTCACTGCTATAGACCCACCTACAACCTGACCAGGAAGCGCGAGTCTAAAGTTGGCTGTGCTCTGTGAAGTTGCATGGGGAGAACACCCCTTTTAACAGAGGTGTTTTTCACTCCATTTTAAGAAGGCCAACCTATGTCACTCTTTTTACTTCCCTGCACCATAGAGTGGAAATACTTGATGTGGACTACAGTCACTGGAATTGCCACCGACTACACAGGGATTTTATTTTGTGTGAACAGACCCTATGGCCCCCTGCACACAACCGATTGTTTTACCAGTAGATCTGGCTACCAGATACTTATTGATCTGGTTTCCATGCGGTAACATAGAACTTGCTTGTGGGCTATAAATAATGGGACATAATTTGCAGTTGGAATCAATGCAACAAAAATGTTAAAATACACGTGAAAATCTGTCTTCCACTTCCGGGCTGTCCATCCGCAGGATGTGGTGAAGTAAAATCATTTTTAGGCTGTGTCTTGTGAAAAGAACTTGTTTTCCTATGGAAGCCATTTGGCAATTAGCTGGACAGTGGAGCCGGCTTCTTTAACGCCCCCCTTCAAATCACTCAGGGTAAGTCACTTTGGGCCATACATGTCCCCTGTAGGGGTTATGTAGTAACACCTCATATAATCAATGCTCCATTCACATGATGCACAGATTTGTCCACCAGGTCTCTTCAGGACTTGAGATAACCCCTTTAATATTTTACAACCCTACAGACCTGTTGTAATAAACTAGTGCTCAAAACATAGTAATGTTTCGAATAAACTCTTAAAACCAGATGTGTACAACACTTCAGGACTTGGGGGGCCGGACTGCCCCAAACTGGACAACAGCAGCCATTTTGTGGGTTGGCATTTTCATAGGCCTTACTCTTTTGGAGGACGATGCGGGCCACCAGAAATATTTTACCTGGGCCATATGTTGTGCAGGCCTGATTTAAACCTTACTAGATTGCCCTCTTGATTAAAGGGATATTCCCGTTTCATTGATAGGTTTAATCATGTAGGCAAAAGTAAACAGAGATAATTACCAAATACATTACTGCTTTGATTTTGCTTCCCTTCAGACTTAGAGCGGTTCTGTTTCCTGCTTGCGTACACAAGCTTCCCTAGGTAATCAACCCCCTCTCTTTGCTATAGCAGCCCTGTCCGTTATGTTAGGCTATGTTCACACGGCTTATTTTGGGACGTTTTCTCGTCGCCGTACTGCGCGAATTACGGGGCGAGATACGTCCCAGTCATTACGGTAATCCACAGTTCTTATAGAGAACTACGGATTACGTCTCCTCTCCCCGCTCGGACAATACGGCGAGCGGGGAGAGAAGTGACGTGTCAATTATTCATGGCGCATACGTGCCGTGAATAATGAATGTCTAGGGGGCTGGCGAGCTGCCTGCCCCCCCCCCCCGCCCTGCCAGCGTACGCACGGCGTAACTGTGGGGCGAAATACGTCCCACAATTAAGCCGTGTGAACATAGCCTTAATGTCACTCCCTGCTGTGTCTTATCAGCAGCACTGGAAGCTTGTTTATTTTTCTTACTGACAAACGTTAACCCTTTAGAGCTCTATAGCCCATTGCACTGCTGTTTACACCCCATCATCACCAATCATCATCATCATCACCAATGTCTAACAGGCTCAGCTAGGAATAGCAGAGCACATAGGTCAATCACTACTGTAGAACAAAGACAGCCTGAACGGGAAGGGGGAGTCTAAAGCTTGCTGTGAAGAGCAGGCTCTGTGAAACAGAGAAGCTGGCTCGTTAACATTTTCATTAATGATCTTACACAGGGATTGCACAGTAGAATATCGATCTTTGCAGATGATACTAAGCTCTGTAAAGGAATCCACACAATAGAGGGTAATGTGTTATTACAAAGGGATCTGGATAGGTTGGAGGCCTGGACAGGGAAATGGCAGATGAGATTTAAAAATGATAAATGCAAGGTTATGCACATGGGGAGGAAAAATCTATTATATGATTACATGTGAAATGGAAAAACATTGGGTAAAAGTGACATGGAGAAGGACTTGGGAATTCTGGTGGACATTAGCAGCCAGTGTCAGGCAGCAGCTGCCAAGCAAATATGATCATGGGGTGCATTATAAGGGGCATAGAGGCACTGATGGGGAACATTATTCTCCCATTATACAAGTCACTGGTTAGACCACACATGGGATATTGTGTACAGTTTTGGGCACCAGTGCACAGGAAAGACATTGTAGAGCTGGAACAGGTACAGTGGCGGGCAACAAAAATAATAAAAGGACTGGGTGGACTACAGTACACAGAAAGATTGGCAAGATTAGGGTTATTTAGTTTAGAGAAAAGACGGCTTCAGGGGGACATAATAAAATGTTTAAATATATTAAGGGCCAATATAGAGATCTCTCCCAAGATCTATTTATACCCAGGACTGTATCTAGAACAAGGGGGCATCCTCTACGTCTTGAGGAATGAAAGTTTCTATATAAACATAGAAAGGGATTCTTTACTGTAAGAGCAGTGAAACTGTGGAACTCTCTGCCAGAGGAAATTGTCATGGTGAATTCAATAACAGACTTCAAAAAGGGTCTGGATGCATTTCTGGAGCGTAATAATATAACAAGTTATAGTGACTAGGATTCTGGAGGGGGGTCGTTGATGCTGGGATTATTCCGATTGCCAGATTGGAGTTTTTTCCCCTCAAATGAGGACAATTGGCTTCTACCTCATTGGGGTTTTTTGCCTTCCTCTGGATCAACACTTTAGCAAAATAGGCTGAACTGGATGGACCTCTTGTCTTTTTTTTTTCGACCTTACAAACTATCCTGATGAGAACACCCCTTTAAGTACTAGCCAGTGTCTTCATGTGCCAAGCAAGCCCTGCCCAGTACCATCTACAATTATTAATTGTGTGGACACTATTTGGGGATAGGAGACGTCTACTTCTAAATCTATACAGTTTAAATGGGTCAATATTTTTGCCAAAAGAAAAAAACGCTCACACCTGCAAGTTATTCTTCAGTGCTTTATAGTGAGCACATCTTATCCAAAGGGATTCCCATTGCAGAGTCTTTGGCCAGGACTACAGCTCGTCTCTGGCTTCCACATCTGTTGTGTTGAGGTCTAGAGAACAGTCGTCTAGTCTCCAGGAAGCCCCGCGCCGACGCTCCTTTAGAAATGGTAAGGGGATACAAAGAGCCAGGTGTTTGCTGGGAACGGGTTACGACTCCACTGGCTTGGATACTGTTATTTTAGAATCAAGATAAATAATTTACAGAAAACCAGTGCACCAAGAACTCCATCTGGTGGCTGCCCTGGAATCATTTCCTATGATTAGACTAATGATATTCTTCTCCAAAAGAACGTCAACCTAAACCACTTGCATCCTACATAACCAATGGTTACTACTTAAAGGGGTTGTCTCACTACAAGGATTGCTTTTTAAGTTAAAGACCTTGCAAAAACAAGTCACTTTGCAATATATGTCAGTCCTACCTATTCCTCTTTTATGGGCTGCATCAGACCTGTTCAATCTATCATAGGCTGCCAGCACTGGTTGCTATAGCTACAGACCTGGCTTCTACTGCAGCCTAGTGGAAGCCAGTAAACACGCCCCTGAATTCAGAATGAAACCAAGAAAACAGGACTGAGGTAAGATTAATCAATGTAGAGACACAAAACCTTAAAGGGGTTGTCTCGCTACAAAGATTAGCTTTCCACATGTAGGGACAGGTAATTAACCCCTTCCCACCACGGCCTATTATTTTTCATGCTCATTTTGCCCTCCTTGCCTTCCCAGAGCCATAACTTTGATATTTTTCTACCCCTATAGACATTTAAGGGCTTTTATTTTGCGGGACAAGATGGACTTTCTAATGGTGTCATTCACCGTACTGTAGAATATACTGGGAAACACAAAAAACTTCTAAGTGGAGCAAAACGAGAGAAAAAAAAAGTGCTTGCGCCATTTTTGCGGGAGTTTTGTTTTCACGCTGTTCAATCTTCGGTATGAATGATGTGTTCTACAGGTTGATACGAATCCGGCAAAACCAAACACGTAGGGTTTTCTTTGTGTTTTGGTGCCGTAAACACAAAGCCAAAACAGGAGGCAGAAAGTAGTAACACACAAGGCTTCCAGCCGCCATGTAGATCGATTGTGACCTCCACGGCGAGATCACGTGATGAAGAACGGGGCGCGGCACCGTTTCTCATTCATTGTGCGCTGCGGCGTCTATAGGTTTAAACAGCACGGAATGGAGCAGGCTCCATCCCGTGCCGTTACCGGAGATCGTAAGCGGCAATTAGCAACCACTGCCTATGAAGCGGAACGGCTGCGTAATTCCGCTTCATAGCCCCTTACCGACACAATGAGGTACTAGTACGTCAAATTTTAGCAAGTGTTGAAAGGGGTTCTGCCAAAAATTCATTTCAGACCTGCTTTATACAGCTTCAGCTCTCAGTGTGCTCAAAAGAGGTTGTGTTTGATTTGTTTGAACTGCCTATCATGTGACCCATGCGGCTGACATCACCATGCCTTTCCCCACAGTGTGCTCACGCTAGTCAAACAAAGGTCTGTTTATGTAAAGAGCTGCAAATAGTCACAATGTCACTGAGTGGTTGGAGCTACTGCCTGCCAACACAGGGGTCCTAAGTTCAAATCCCGGCACGAGCCAACCATATAGATTTTTTTTTTGGTCTCAATGCACATATCTAATTGATGTTTCTTTTTATTTATTTGCACTGTGTGACTAATTAATAAGGGAGTACAGAGGACAGGAGTAAGATGACAGCAGTTGAGGTTGAACACTTGCTCAGCGGTGAGTGTGTGTGATTACTAAGCAGGGAAGAGACAGACACCATCTGCCTGAGAGGAGAGGTGATATTTGAGCATCTGCAGCAAAACTGAGGCGCTCGCGCCCCTGGTTGTATTCCCCAGAGACGAGTTGTACACTATGGATCACTAAAGGAGCAGCTAAAAAACAAATGATAGAGAATTTTTAATAATGAATGGTGATAAATGTTTATTATTTAATTTGCAAGCTTCACATAATCAATTTTACTTTGGGACAAAACCCCCTTAAAGACTTTTCCAAATACCGTCTCTTGAGTTTTAAAACCGATTTTATCTGCTCCGAGTACACTCAGGTTTCTCTGGTTACTGTTCTGCTTTGTCTTCTCTGAGAGCAGGGATTGACGTCACCACGCAGGACTGCTTTAGAGCAGAATGTGTTAAACAAAGGAGACTAATTACTTTTAAGAGTTTACTTTGAGCTCTGAAGCTCTGTGCTGTATAGATAAGATCTCCTGCTCTCATGTGCAATTAAAAGAGCTGTGAATATGAAGCAGATATGCTAATCACTGCTATAGATCCACCCACAGCCTAACCAGAAAGAGACATGATGCACGATTCTGAAGCTGCTTTTAGCTCTGGGAAACAGCATGGCGAGACAACCCCTTTAAAGTCCACAGAATAGGGGGACTCAAAGTCTCAGACATTTATGGCATATCGACCTAAACTTATATTGAGAATGGTGGTCGCCTTACCCCGTCACTGTTCGAGTGTGGGCAAGCCATATTTCCAGAGAGATCCAAACGTTTCTGTCAAAACTTGACCTTTATCAATGGAACATCTCGCTTCTAAGCATATATAGTCACGTCCTCCTGCAGCCGCTTTAAAAAATACACCTGTAGTTAGTTTTTATTGCTTACTAACCCTGACTAATAAAAAAATATTCCCTTGTGTCATCTGAATTTTGTGAGGATCATTATAGTATATTAAGTAATTCAGAGTACAGAGAGGTGGCCACAAGTGTGTGGTGCTCTCCATTCATTTCAATAGGAGTTTCCATACTACAACTGCAAGGCTGTACTGAAACTCCCATAGACGTGAATGTAGAGTTGCGCATGTGTAGACACCTCTCGGTTTTACACTGTTCCCCCTGACTCTCTCAAACAGGTTTCTATCTCTGTGGAGGGAATTGCTGTAACACATGCAAATTTACATCTAATAATCATTTTGGTGTCCCACACACAATCCATACAAATCTAAAATGAGTAATTTTCTTAATAGGTTTTTCTCACTACAACGAATCGTTTTCAACACAAAGGGAAAAGGTAAATGAAGACTTTCACTAAACACATTGCTCTTCTGATATTGCCCTGGTCAGGAGATGAGAGATCTTATCTGCTCTGAGTGCACATGTCTCTAGGTTACTGTTCATATCAGGGCTGTAGAGTCGGATTAGACATAAAATGGACCGACTCCCAAAATATATAATAAGTTGGTCCAGTTAGTTCGATGCAAAGAGCAAGAAGAATTGGGTCCGGCCAGTGCTACTGCTCCCATATCTTCAGCTCAATCACATGAGGAAGTGTAATTGATGACATGGAGCAGGCAAAGCGCTGCCCCAGTGGAAAAGATTCCGCTCCCATGGCAAACAGATTTCAGCAAAATTTTTCACCTGCTTTCAAAGAAGTAGAAGAGTCCAACCATTCATCAAAAGTGACTGTGGCAATTCCTTTATACCCTGACATTATTAGAGATGTTGCCCCTGTGGTCACTGCTTTGCCCCCAACCCAAGTTGGTGTAGAGAGGCCATTCTGTAGCCTGGAAATAATGAGACAGATGTTGAGGTCATGTATGCAGGATCTGATGGAGGCAATACTATTTCTCAGAACAAATTCAGAGACTCCATAAATGTTCCTGCAGTGTTTTGCATATTTACATTTTTTTTGTGTCCTAAAGTCATATCCAATAAATATATTTTACGCTGACAAGCAAAAGGGTAACAATGTTTTGAACTTGTAACTTTCAGGCTCCATATCTCTCCATCCACTACAACTTTGCACATGAGGCTACTGTAATTTTATATACAGTCATCTTACATCTTATACATAAATTTGACTTGCAAGTATTTAGCATCTGCTTAGTTACAGTTTTGTTCCTAAAAAGTGTTAATTTTTATTATTTGGGAAATCCACCTTTGGTTTTCAATACTGCCTGAATCCTTCTGGGCTCTGGATCAGATTCAAGCACATCTTGACCAAAATCTGATCCCAGGTCTCTTCTACACATTCCCAATGTTGGTGCAAACTGGACTTGGATACAAATACAGCTTTTTCTTCAACTCTACCCACAAGTGTTCAAAAGATCAAAACATTGTTACCCTTTTGCTTGTCAGTGTATGTTCTACCTAAATAGCTTGATTATTGTACTATAAGATGATAAACAGCCTGGTGTTACCACTTTACTATAGTAAAGTTATCAGTTAAACATGCGCCGTGTATGAGGGAGTTGGAGGTTTGGGAAATTGAGGAGTCGGAGCTTCAGCTTGCCGACTCCACAGCCCTGGTTCATATCTTCCCCTCCTGATTAGTCAGAGAGCGGTCATGTCACCATGGTCAGAATCTATCTCCAACAAGATTAGATTACCTTTAATAAGCACTTGTTTTCACGTCTCAGAGACCAGTAGCTTTGTTTCTTACAGATTACATCTCCTGCATTTAGGTCTCTAACGGCCAGCTAGTTCTAGAGGAGCTAAATATGCTTATCACTACTGTAGAACCACCCACAGCCTGACCAGGCAGTGCGAGTCTGAAGCTGGTTGGACCTCTGTGAAACAGCACAGCGAGAAAACCACTTTAATTGCGTCTGTGTACTGCTGTGGGTGGTTCTATGGCAGGGATAAGCATATCCGCTCTATAGTCAAAGGTCTGCTAATTACTTTGACATAAGAGCAGGATAGATTTATCTAAAGTCCAGAGATGCTTAAGCAAAATATATTAGTCTCCTTTGTTTGTTAGAGAAGTAAATACTCAAGCTGCTGGCAGTTCTGTGTTCTGACGTCATCCCTGCTATCAGATAAGACAAAGAGCAGGGCAGAGCAGGTCGGTAACCTAGAGAAACCCTAGTGCACCCAGAGCTAATAAAATCGATAATCTCCTCAACAAAAAAAAAAAAAATGAACAAAGCAATCCATTTGGAAAAAGTCTTGACTTACTGTTCCCTACATGTTGAAAGCTAATCTTTGTAGTGAGACAACCCCTTTAAGGAAGTTTATACCTGAATCTATATTCCGGTACAAAACACGTATGTGGCTTGCTTTGGTCCTATACTAACGCATTTTTTATAACATGGCTTTTAATTTTGATTTTTTCAATAAAATATTTTTAATTTTAAATAACTTCGACGGTGCCTTTATTCCAATTTTCTAAATTTTTTTTTTTTTTTTTTGTGAAGATCACTATTATATATATTGTATATTAATTAATTCAGAGTAAAGAGAGGTACATGTAGCTCTCTCCATTCATTGCAATAGGAGTTCAGTGCATAAATGCTCGGCTGTACTCCAATGTGTGGCTACCTTTCAGTTTTCTGCAGCCACACACAAGCATGGGACCCCCGTAATCGATGTAGAGGGTATTCTCATCTCAGAAACCATTATGGCATAAGCTTGTTTGTTGCTGCACTCTACGAGTCAGTCCCAGTCCAATGGGAAAATATCTTCATAAAAAAAAAAAAAAAAAAAATCAGGAGGCTCGTCACTTAAAGGGAATGTGCCATCAAAAAAATTACTTATTGTTTAACTCACATTTTTATGTTAAACACTTTTTTTTTAGGAATTTTTGTTTTAATTTTCCATATCACGGTCAATATTTTTTTTAAAAATAATTCTTAAGGTCTGCAGTTTTCACTTTGGCCACTAGGCCTAATAATAGTCTGACACTTCCTGTTCTGTTTAAGAGCTTTTCAGCGTGTGCTCATTATCAGTAAAAGCAGGGTCAAACTGAAAGGAGACACCATTGTGTACAGATAACACAGAATCCACCAGTCACAAGAGAAGATGTCACAGCTCCCCCTCTCTCCTCCCTTCACAGTGAAAAAATCTCCTATGCAAGTCTATGGGACAGAAACTGTCTTAAGATCCTATGGGCATGAAGCTGCTGTAAAGTATCTCTTGACTGCTGTTTAAAACAGTGCAAGCAAGAATGTCTTCCCACAATCATATATAGACGGCCCAATTGAGAAAAATTTCAATCAGAAATAAAAACGTCTGAGAGGAAAAGCATATGGATCAGGGGCTTGATTTAATAAGTAAAAAAAAAAAAAAAAAAGATTGGCGACATATTCCCTTTAAACATTTTCATACAAGGCAATATTCTTTATTAGTCAGGGTAAGTAAGCAAGAAAAATTCACTTCAAGTGTACACATAGAGCTTTTCTCAGGGTAACTCAAATTCAAAGCAGATCGGAACGTTTTCTCAAACTAATGGAACATCTCTTTGCTAAGCATAGTCATGTCCTTACTAACCCAGACAAATAACATGGCCTTGTGTGAAATGGAGTGCTGTCTGCATTGTGGGGAGGCCATTATGGCATATTGACTAAGAAGGAGTCCACTTTCTACCAGCAACATGAATTCAGTATAATAAACCAACAGGCCTCCACCTAGTGAGGTACAATATCTTCAGAAGCAATGGCAATGAACGTGCCCATGGCAGACGAGGTTTCAGGCTTTATGTCATCCATATTTAGGATACAGGCACAAAACCAAAAATTTATAGCAATCAAATTGGTTTTGCCACAATCTAATGTTGGCATGGGATCCTCCAAAATGGGTATTTAATCACTTTTCTACATATAGGTCATTAAAAAAGTGAAGCCTGTGAGATCTACAGCCTGACTAAGATGCCCTTAGTTTCCTGAAAGTTTACATTAGACACGACCAGGAGCTGATCTGGCCCCACTTGCTTTATTTGCACTTCTTATCTGATGGCAGGGAACATGAATGAGCTTTGAAGGGACTGGGGAGAAAAGATCCTGTGTCTTTTGTATAGAGAATCCACTGGTTGTAATGTAATTATCCAAGTAAACATGCAGACGCTCTCTGCTCAGCCCTCCTCCCTCTCCTCCTGCATCAGTTTGTGAACAAATGCTGCCTGCTCGGAGCTTATCTTCTCTCCTGAGTAGATAAGAGGGAGAAACAAAAACACATATGGCTTGTGCACAATACAATTATCCCTGTGGATTAGCCAAACAATGTTTACTCAACTACAGAGACTGAGGATCAGGAGCGTGCAAAGGGAGGTGGAGTGATGACATCACAGAGGGGGTACTTTTTTTAAACACAGAAACACAACGCCCCTTTTTTCAATCATCAAGAGGTGAGTATCAGCCTGTTAGGTGAGTAACTAAATTCTTTGCAAAACCACTTTAATGGAAGTATACTATTAATCCCTTCCCACCAGGTATGAATATTACGTGTAGACATAGTCCTCAAAAACAGCTATTGAACAAGTCAGCCATTGCTAACAAAAAAACTACTTCAACGGCCAGAAGATGCCCATTGGGAAAGTCTGCACCTCTTTTCGATGCAAGACTGAGAAATGACATAATGCCTTAGTTCACATCTGAGTTGGAGGTTCCATTCGGAGCCTCCAATGCAAAGGTGAGAAACTGAAGCCAGAGGATCCATTCACTACGGTCACCTAGGATGCCCCCTATTAATTACAATGGGTCTGTCAGGTTTCTGCCGCTCCCGATCCCCTGGCTCCAGTTTTTCACTTGTTCTGCACAGAACCTCTAGTGCAGATGTAAACCTAGTCTTAGGCTATATTCACACGGCGCAATGGTGGCGCGTACTGAACGGCCGCCGTTACGCCGGGTGATTTGGGAGTCGTGCTGATCATCGCGTACTCCCGCGGCGTGAGGGGAGGTGGGGGCGCCAGTCCGCCGGCCCCACTGACATGCATTACTAGCGGTGCATATCCGCCGCAGGTAACTGACATGTCACTTATCTCCCCGTTGTACAATATAATCGGGAGATGAGGCGTAATCCATAGCGCTCTGCGAGAGCTGTGGATTACCGTAATTTCGGCAATCGTAAATTTGCCCGTGTGAACATACCCTTAGACTCTGCTCTTTGGCTTAGTCCGTTGGTCTGCAAAGTGCAGCCCTCCAGCTGTTAGGCAACCACAACTCCATCATGCATTTATATAATCTATATCAGTGGGCATGACGGGAGTTGTAGTTTCCCAACAACTGGAGAGTCGCACTGGTTTAACTCAAAGCCAAATCCGTAGCAACCCATGTGGTCCACATTTCCAGTAAGCACTTTGTCCGCCATCTCCACAAAAATCCCCCTCCAAAAAGTCTCCACCTCCCTGCTCTTATCCGCATTGCGGTTTCCATTTATAAAGTAGGTGACAAACATCTGCCTGAACCAACACACGACAGTTCCCAACAGCGGCGGACAGACCCACTGCCTGCATGCAGCGCTGCTTTCTCCATCAAAACTGACGGAATCTGCGACACGGCTCCTCACCGAGACTCTGATGCAGATGTGAACGTAGCCCAAGGCCCAGACCTGACTGAACGGCTCCATTATTCTTCCTATCTGACATTGCCTATTTATTAAGAGAAATCTAATGAGCGCATATTTCCTCAGTGGAAGAAATTAATTAACTCCCCTGCATGTAAACACACACTGCTCTGTGTAATTAGGGACTGATCTGACTGGAAGAGTCTGCAATGCTGACAGCGCCGTGTAGACACTGAGCTCCCAAGGGTTTCCAGCAACCTGTTTTCATATTACGCCATTTACCACGGCCACTTTTCTCCTCCAAAGCCACGTTGCCCTATAAGAAAGCAGTTTCAAAAGAGTGACGCGTGTCTGGATAAAAGCCTGGAGACACCTCAGAGACTGCATGCACTGTTTGTAGGCCAAAACTGTAAGCCTTTGGAGAAAAAAAAAACACCACAAATACCACGGGTTTTTTGGGTCTAGAGAAAAAAAATGGAGGCCCACCACAAACTGCCTGAAAAATTGCTAAACGAAAAACATAGTACATTGAGAAAGCTAAAACCAACCCAAAAAAATTGTGTGAAATCACCTTAACCCGAACGCCTGGAAGGTACAAAAAGGGGTTGTCTCTTTACATTGATTAATCTCACCTCAGTCCAGTTTTCTTGATTTCACTCTGAATTCAGGGGCGTGTTTACTGTCTTCCATTAGGCTGCAGTAGAAGCCAGGTCTGTAGCTATAGCAACCAGGGCTGGCAGCCTATCAGGAGAGATCCAACAGGTCTGTAGCTATAGCGACCCGAGGAGCTGATGCAGCCAATACAAGAGGGGATATCTAGGAATAGGTAGGAAACTGTTAATGGACACATATATTGCAAAGTGACTTGTTTTTGCAAAATCTTTAGCATAAAAAGCAGCAATCCTTGTAGTGAGACAACCCCTTTAATGACCAGCACATTTTTAGTTTTTGCCTCCTTGCATTTCAACAGTCGTAAGTTTTTTATTTTTTCAATGACGCAGTTTCATTCGGGGCAAGTTGTACGTTTTTTTTTTTTTGTTTTTTTTTTACAGCATTCACATTTCAAACTTAACTTGTTAGATTAATTCTAAAAGTTATTATGGTCGTGTGGATACAAGTAATATACGCACAATTATTTTTTACTAAATATTTTTATTTATTTTACTTTTTGTACACTTTGTTTCTTACATCCCATGAAGGGATAAGGCCGCGTCCCCACGGCACAGGACAAAGACCGGTCGGTTTATCCGACCGGTATTCGTACTGTTTTCGGGCCATGCACACATCCACAGGGGGACGGCTTTTCTCCGCGATCAGCGGAGAAAAAAGCCGTTCCCCTTCGCATAGGCATGTTCATCTTCCGTCCGAAAACCGGGCGTAAGAATGAACATGTTCTATGTTATTTGGACCACTGATGGTCTGAGAAACCGCCGGGCGGAAAACCCGTAGCGGTCCATTTTAAAGTTTCTCAGCCGGTTTACAGACTTATCAAAACCGAAAACAGTCTGAAAAACCGTCTGCAAACCCGTGCCGTGGGGACAAGCCCTAACTGTGCTCTGATCGCTGGATTCTTACACAGACAGCCTTGGTGCTACTCTAGGTCCCCAGGGCTGACTGTACAGATGTTCCCCAAGCTGTCAGGAGCAGGGCTCTGGAGTCGGCAAGCCGAAGCCCCGACTTCGACTTCTCATTTTCCAAAACCTCCGACTCCCGACTCCCTCATACACGGCGCATGTTTAAGTGATAACCTTTACTGTAGTAAAATGGGAACATCTGGCTGTTTATCACCTTATGATACAATAATCAAGCTATTTAGGCACAACAGACACTGACAAGCAAAAGAGGTAACAATGTTTTGATCTTTTGACACTTGTGGGTAGAGTTGAAGAAAAAGCTGTATTGTATCCAAGTCAGTCTGCACCACATTGGGAAAAGTGTAGAAGAGACCCGAGATCAGATTTTGGTCAAACCTGCTTGAATCTGATCCAGAGCCAGAAGGATTCAGGCAGTAATGAAAACCAAAGGTGGATTTACAAATACTAACAAAATAAAAAATTAACACTTTGATTTTTAGGAGCAAAACTATAACTAAGCAGATGCTAAATACTTGCAAGTCAAATGTATGTATAAGATAGGTAAGATGACTGTATATACAATTACAGTAGCCTCATGTACAAAGCTGTAGTGGATGGAGAGATATGGAAACTGAAAGTCACAAGTTCAAACCATTGTTACCATTTTGCTTGTCAGTGTAAATATATTTATTAGATATGACTTTAGGACACAAAAAAATTGTAAATATGCAAAACACTGCAGGAACATTTGTGGAGTCTCTGAATTTGTTCTGCTTTGCCACCAACCCAAGTTAGTGTAGAGAGGCCGTTCTATAGCCTGGAAATAATGAGATCAGATGTGAGGTCATGTATGCAGATTCTGATGGAGGCAATACTATTTCCCCGAATAAATGCACAGACTCCACAACTGTTACTGAGGACATTTTTGTTGAAAACTGTTTTTCCTACTACCTGCTGTGTTTTGCATACAGTGTTTACAAAGTCGTATCAAAGTATCAAAGCAAAAGGGTAACAATGTTCTGCCCTTGTGACTTCCAGGCTCCATATCTCACCATCCACTATAGCTTTGAATGCGAGACTACCATCTTTTTATAGACGATCATCTTGGTTTCTCACACTAACTTTGCCCTCCCAAAATTTTATTGCTTAGTTCGCGATTTTTTGCATTGTTACTTTTTTTTGTTTCTTGGGGGGACTACAAATTAAAACCTGTTTTTTCCCCAATAAAGAGAATGGGGGAAACCCCAACTTAAAAGGTTTTTTTGTTAACCAGGAAGAAGTGCAGCCCCGTTTAAGAGTTTAAAAAATAGACAAATCCCCAGGTCAGATGGCATACACCCACGTTTCCTAATGGAGTTAAGTCATGTCAAATGGCCCCTTTTCTTTAATATTTAGGGACTGTTAATAAAGGGGTATTCCCAAAGGATTGGCTAAAGCAAATTTGGTGCCAATATTAAAAAAAGGGTAAAAAAGTGATCCGGGGAAATATGGGGGGAAAAGCTTACTCTGTTGTAGGTAAAATGTTTGAAGGTTTTTCAGAGATGTATCCTGGAGTATCTCACTAAAAATAAATTATAACGCCGTTCACATGGGTCTTTGAAGGATCGGTTGGATAATCTCATACTTTTGAGGAAGTCGTGTAAAATGGATCGGGGTGAGGCACTGGATGTCATATATTAGTTTTTCTAAAACTTTGATACGGTGCCAAAAAAAAGGGTTTGGGAAATAAAATGAGAATGTTGGGGGGGGAAAATTTGTTCAAGTGGGGAAGTAAGGTTCACTGAAAAAAAAAAAGGGTAGTAATTAACGGACATATCAGACGGATCGTTTATAGTTGGGTAACAAGGGCAGTTTTGGCCCTATCCCTAATATTTTCATTAAAAGATTTACAAGGGTTACACAGTGAATATTTTTTCTTTTTCAATGATACTAACTTGTAAGTTAAACAACATAATAGAGGGTAATTGTTTTACAAAGGGGTCGGATAAGTTGGGGCCTGGGCGGGGGAAATGAAGATGAGGTTTAACCTGATAAATGCAAGGTTTGCACGGGAGGAAAAATACATTACAGATTACTGTTAAATGGAAAAAACGCTGGGTAAAAGTGAATGAGAAGGAATTGGGAACCTGGTGGGCAGTAAAATTTTAAATTTTAGCAGCGTGTCAGGCAGCATTGCAAAGGCAAATAGGTCATGGGTGTATTAAAAAGGGGTTAGGGCACATGTGAGAACATTATTTCACATATACAAGTCACGGTTAGAAACATGGAAAAATTGGGGACAGTTTTTAGCACCAGTGACAGGGAAAAACATTGTAGAGCTTTAAAGGTACAAAGGCGGGCAACAAAAATATAAAAGGGCGAGTGGACTACAATGCCCAGAAAAATTAGCAAGTTGGGTTATTTGTTTAGAGAAAAGACGGCTTCGGGGGGGACATAATAAATATGTTTAAATATAGGTCAATAAAGAGATCTCTCTCAAGATTTATTCATACCTAGGACTATCACGGACCCTTGGCATCCACTATGTCTTGAGGAAAGAGTTTCTACATAAACATAGAAAGGGATTCTTTACTGTAAGAGCAGTGAGACTGGAACTCTCTGCCAGAGGCACTTGTCATGGTGAATTCAATAACAGAGTTCAAAAATGGTCTGGATGCATTTCAGGAAGGAATTTTTTCCCCTAAAATGAGGACCATTGGCTTCTATCTCATGGGGGTTTTTCCCTTCCTCTGGATCAACACCTCAGCAAAGTAGGCTGAACTGGATGGACGTCTGTCTTTTTTTCGGCATTACAAACTATGTAAAAGTCACTGGTTCGAGCAACCAAGAATATGAAATGAAATCCATCCACCCATTTCAAAGCTAAGAGGAGGACATAAAAGCAAAAAGAGTCAACAAGTCGGCTCATCACAAGGTCTTTAAGGTCTGGTGCGACAAACAGCAGGAGAGGTGGCTCGTATCGGTCAGAATAGTGAGATCACAGAAATCCATGCAACACGCATTACACAGGTCTGGAATGATGACCTGAAAAAGGTGAACAAACCTCGACCTCAATCTCATCATAAGAAGCGTTGGCTCGAGTTTGCAAAAAAGTAGGAACAGCGGAAGATTGGAAACGGTTGATTTAGAACGACGAGACGAAAGTCAATAGAACAAGCTCCGGTGCGTGCAAATGGGTTTGGAAGAATCAAAGGAAAAGGGGCTTATGGATCGAGAAAATTAAAGAAACTGTCAAGTTCGGTGGAAGAAGCTGGATGATATGGGGGTCTGTCACAGCCAAATATGTTGGATACTTGACCAGGGCCGATGGTGACCTCAGTGCTGAGCTATATGTGAGTGTCCTACAAGATGAGTTACTTCATACACTCAAGTACTATGGGTATGAAAAGGACGACACCGTGTTCCAGCAGGACAACGACCTGAAGCAGACGTCAAGGTTGGAGAAGGAATGGTTCAATGATAATGAAGTAGAGTTGCTGTATTGGCCTCCACAGTCCCCAGACTTCAACCCAATTGAACTCTTGTGGGTAAAGCTGTATTCGTACCCAAGTCCAGTCTGCACCAACATTGGGGACATGTAGAAAAGAGCTGGGATCAGATTTTGGTCGAGACATGCGTGAATCTGATCGAGAAAATGCAAAGAAGAATTCAGGCAGCATAGTAAGCCAAAAGGTGGACCTAGCAAATAATTTTTAATTTAGATTTTCAGGAGCAAAACAGTAAGAATGCAGTTACATGACAAGAATCTGCAGAACTAAGTCATTTCTGGCCCCAAGAAGCTGATTAGTCCCAATGAAGTGAGACCAAGCTACAATGGAAAAACCACTGCTGCAATACAAGGGTATCCCCTCATATCTACAGTGGATTCCACATAAGATTGTCCCATGAGTAAAATCTGACATGTGAACTTTAAAGGGTGCATATTGCCACCGATGGGGGGTTAGGCCCAGACCACACTGTAGTTTGGACTCATTCATCTGTCATGACACCTGAAAAACCCATCCCAACTTCCGGAATATGTCTGCATTGTTTTCTGAATGTAAACCCTTTCTAGTCCTGACAAGCCTTAGCTTGTATATGGCTACCACGGAGCTGTATAGGAACACCCCATAGCTAACGGTGCCTCACTAACAGGGGGAAGGCTCCAAGATTATGTCCATATATCACAATGGAGTAATGTTACAAACTGGCTCAAAAGGAACAGCAGCAAAATAACACAGCCGCGCACATACCGAACACAACTGTAACAACAAAAGACAAGAGGCAAAAAATGGTAAAAATAAATTACCAGCAGACAGCCCCATAATAAGCCTGTCAGTGCAGAGTAATACGAGAGTCCTCCGATGACACAGCTGGGAAACAACGCTACATAAAGGGAGATAGGAAACACTAAATATTGCTAAAATCATGGACTGAACCCGTTCCTGACATCAGCGGTATATGTATGACATAGTCATGGGGAGCGCCTGGAGCCCCCTCTATACAGTGTCCACTATTCCCATATCATGTAATCATGGGGAGCGCCTGGAGCCCCCTCCATACAGTGTCCACTATTACCATATCATGTAGTCATGGGGAGCGCCTGGAGCCCCCTCCATACACAGTGTCCACTATTACCATATCATGTAGTCATGGGGAGCACCTGGAGCCCCCTCCATACAGTGTCCACTATTACAATATTATGTAATCATGGGGAGCACCTGGAGCCCCCTCCACACAGTGTCCACTATTACCATATCATGTAGTCATGGGGAGCACCCGGAACCCCCTCCATACGTGCCCACTTTTACCATATCATGTAGTCATTGGGGGGCCCCGGACCCCCCTCCATACACAGTTTTCCACAAATTCCCAAATCATGAAATCAGGGGGGGAGCTGGACCCCCCTTTTTACAGTGCCCACAAATTCCATATCATTTTATTCATGGGGGGGCCCCGGGAGCCCCCCTATACATGGGGCCCCACTTTTACCAATCATGTAGTCATGGGGAGCACCTGGAGCCCCCTCCATACAAGGTTGCCACTTTTCCCAATAGTCATGAAATTCAGGGGGAAAGCCCGGGACCCCCTCCTTTCCCTTTTTCCCTTTTTCCCCATATCTTTTAAATTTTCATGGGAGCCCCGGAAAACCCCCCCAACAGTGTCCAAATTTTACCTTTTATCATGTAATCATGGGGAGCGCCTGGAGCCCCCTCCAATAAAGAGATCTCTTTACCCCTTTTTTCCCGGGACAAAATTTCCCCGCTCCAAAAATTGCATGACCACTCATGTTGAAGTGCCTTAAGCCCCCCCAACCATTTGTCCCAAAATATTTTCGTTTGTAGTCATGAGGGCGGCAAAAGCCTCCAGAAACATGCCCGTCCACCAAAAATTATGTATTTATGCCCCAAAACCCCCAACTTTGCAGGGGGTTTTTGTATTTAAGAAGTAGCCTTTGGAGACCCCCCCCATCCCAACAGAAATCGGGGGAACAAACATAAAAGGGGTTTAAACAGGGGGGAGACCCGGAGCTCCCGCAAACACAGGGGGAAACCCCTATAAAAAAAAACCCCCATTTCACAAAATGGTTTTCCAGTGCAGAAAATTCCACAAAAGGTTCGGGAGCAAAAAAGCAACGGGGTTAATTTTTTCCCTTTTTTCGTCAAAAAAACGGGCCCGGGGATAAGCTGTAAAACCCCACCAGACAAAGTAAAAAAAAACCAAAAGAGCTTAAACGGACCGGGTTTTTTTTGGACTCCCGAAAACACCCCAGTTTTTCTGGCAAAAAAAAGCATCAAATTAACCCAGGTTTTTTAACATCTTTCCCAAATCCATAAATCACAGATATGACACAAAACCATGGCTGAACGTTGGGTTTTGGAAAAAAACTCACTCAAAAAAGGAGGAACTTATTTTAAGGGGGTTTTAAATTAAAGGGGTTTTTTTCCCAACTCGGGAAACTTTTCTTCTTTTTCATAGCATATACCATAAGTTTTTTTGGAACCCAACCCGGGTTTCAAATTGAGAATGAGCCACTAAATTTTAAACCTGTACGGGAAGGGGGCCAGGTGGGGCCGTAAAATTGGCAGAACTTTTTGCCCCCGTTTTTTGGGGGCGGGGGGGCCGCCAAAAACATATTATATAAATATACAATGAAAAAATATTTTTATTATTAATATATAAAATTTAATATAAAATAATTTTTTTTTTCAAAATAAAAAATTAAATATAATTTTAAAAAAAAAAAAACCCCAAAATTTCCCTATTTCGCCTTTTAATTTTTCATTGATTTCCCAATTTTTTATTTTTGTAGGGAAACCCAAAGAAGGAAAAAAACCCCCCGGGCGGTGTAAAAACCCGGTCCGGCAAAAATGCGCTCAGCGGGGGACTCCCCTGAAGGGAAATTTGCTTTTTAAATTTTTATGGGTTTTTTAATTGCTGGGGGGGGGTCGGGGGGGGGGGATTTCAATGGTTTCAAAAAATCCCCAAACCATTTTGAAAAAACCAAACCCCAAAAAAAACATCCCAATTTTTGGGGAAAAACCCCATAAAGGGCTTTCCCCCCAAAACGGCCCGGGTTTTCCCCCGGCCGGGTTTTGGGGCGGTTTTTTCCCGACCGCCTGAAAAAACCGGCCCCCGGGAAATTGAGCAAAAAAGGGCTCCAATGGAAAAACCCCGGGGACCGGCGACAAAACATTAAAAACAAAAACCAATTTTCGCCTTTTGGCAAATGTAAATTTAAAATTGGGGGGGGGGGGAAGGGGGGTTCTCCGCTAAACGCGGAAAGGAAAAAAGCCGCCCCCCCCCCCCCCCCAAACCCCCCCCGGCGGGAGTGGGGACCGGGCAAAAAACCCCGGATCCCAAATCCGGCCGGTATTTTTTGCCCCACGGGCCTTTGTAAAACGGCCCCTAAAATTGTTTTCAAAACCGGTTTGCTTTTTTGACCTTTTTTTTCTTTTTTGGATGGTTTTTTAATTTTTGTTTTTTTCCCATTAATTGTTTGGGGGGCCTTTTCCGGGGGGGCAAAAAAAAACGCATCCAAAACCGCCCCCGTGTAAAAAACCCCTTTAAAGGGGTTGCACATTTTGCAGCGCTTTTTTGGGTTTGCATTTTTAACTGCCTTATTAACCGGGGCCAAGCTTCTTTCAGTTGTCTAAATTTGGTTCACAAAGGTGTTTCAGGGTATTTTAAGGGACTTTTTTTTGTGAATGTCTGGTAAATTTTTACAAACACACTAATAGTTTTACTCCCTTTCCAAAACGTTTTGTAAATTTAAAGAGTTTTGTTGGTAAAAAAGGCTTTTTTAAAAACTGGGAGCCCCGGGTTATAACTGCAGAAAAATTCGCGGGTGGGGAAAGCACCCAAAGGGGTATTTTGTTTTTTCTAATAATTTTTGCCAAGTGCAGGTTTACAGAAATGTGGGTTGTACCACGGGACCCCCTTAAAATTTTTGGACCCCGGGGGGAAACTTTCTAAAACCAGACAAAACCCACTATTTTTAAAAAGGGGCCCGGTTACAGGGCTTTTTAAAGCCGGTAAATAGGAACCCCCCGCAATCGGTTGGGAATAAAGGGGGGGGCAGGGGGGGGGCGTAAAAAAATTTTCAGGGTCACTTTCTTCCCCCCCCCCACCTTTGACCCCGAGCGGGGGAAGGAGAAAAAAAACCCATAGTTTCAATATGAAAAACTTTTAAAATTTAGAAAATAAATTGGGACGGATTCCAGCCGTATTGCAGCGAAAATGGGCCCGGGGCAGAAACGGCCCAAATTTTCCGGGGCCCCAAAAAAACCCCGTGGGGAACAAGGCCCAAGTCCTCCGTTGTTTTTTAGTCATTGCTCAGATGTACTTCAGGGGAGTACAAAAAGTTTGTCTGTGATAACCACCAAGAAAATCCACCGTCCCTCCGAAAAAGGGGGGAGGGGCCCTGCAAAAAAGTGCTGCCCTGGGGGGGGCCCTTTGGTGGATTTTCCATTTGGGGACTCCCGACTCGACATTTTTTTTACCAAAAATTAGATTCTTTTGGGTTCATAAACCTTTCTAAATGTTTGGAAGGGCAATTCCTTTTAGATGTTTTCTGTACAAAAGAGGTTTTAAACGCATTATGCAGCCCATAGAAAAATTAGAACACAGCTGCATTCTTGACCTTTTTCCCCGAAGCAAAACCCCAAAAATATGTTTTACACGGCCCTTTTTTGGTTTCCCAAAATTTTAGGGCCCGGGGAATTTTTCGCAAAAAAAACCCTACTGGGGCCCAATTTCGGGCCCGAAATACGTCCCAGTCATTACCCGTAACCAAAGTTCTCATAGAAACTATGGATTAAATTTTCCTCTTATGTCAATTATTTACAAACGTATTAACGCACCCCAGGGAAAAATGCATGTCTTTGGGGCCCGTGGGCTGGCCCCCCCCCCCCCCACTCCCCTTTTTCCCCCCGGGGGCCCCCAAAAAAACCCCGGGGGGGAATTTGCGGGCGGAAATACGTCCCGGGGTTTCCCCCGTGTTAAAAAGGCCCAAAGGTTGCTTTCCCCAGTCAAAAAACTGAAATGCCATGGGAAAAAGGGGGACGCCCCAAAAAACGCGTGGTTCCCTTTCCCACCCATCGAACCCTTTTTTGAATTGGGATGTAGGTCTCTTTTTGCCCCCCCGTCTGAAAAAAAAAAAAAAAAAAAAAAAAAAAATTTTTTACTATTATACTTGTTTTGGAGCTGGTGCCTCTACTTTCATCTGTTGCTGCCTGTTAAGGGGGGGGTTTTCCCTTTAGTTGTTAGGAATTTCCCTTTACTCATTTTTACTTGGCCCTCATATATATCAAAAAAATCACGAGCCGTTCACACAGCCCTTATCCAACCCTTTCATTCAGGGTTTTTAAAAGAGCAAAAAAAGGGCCCCCAAAAAAATAAAGGGGCTACCTTCTGTCCTAAAATTAATCTCTATGGGGGGGGGTGGGGTAACCC
The DNA here is from genome assembly GCA_025379985.1 of Phyllomedusa bahiana. Taxonomy (NCBI): domain Eukaryota; kingdom Metazoa; phylum Chordata; class Amphibia; order Anura; family Hylidae; genus Phyllomedusa; species Phyllomedusa bahiana. The sequence goes on along the minus strand of JAODAL010004956.1, from coordinate 66,339 downwards.
CAAAAGTTTTCCATTGGGGGGGGGAAATTTTTTTTCTTTTTCCTTAAAACCCCCAAAAGGGGTGCCTTGTAAAGGGGGAGATTAAGACCCGGGGTGTACGGGGGGACATGGCCCCGCATACAGTCCCCCCCTTTTTTCCTTTTGGATTTAAAAAATTACATTGAAAATTAAAAAGAAAAAAAAAAAAAAAAAAAATTGGGCCCTTAAAAAAAAGAATCCATCCTGCCCAAAGGCAGGTTTTTTTTCCTTAGAAAGTTTTGGGACAGGTTTGGGTGTAGAATTTTATTTTTCATTAGGTTGGGCGTTTCCAGCGTCAGAGGGAATTTTTTGGGAAACAAAAAAAGGTAAAAAGGAGGGAACCCAAAAAAAATAACGAAAAATCGGGCCTTATTTACCCCCAAAAATTTTTCCCAAAGCAAAACCGCCGTTGGGTTTGGCCATGGGAAAAAAACCCAAACAGGGTCAGCTTTTATTTTTCCAGGGGGGGAGGGGTTCCCCAAAACTGAAGGGGGGAGGACTTCAGGTTGGACTCTTTAATGATTTTTCAATTTGTTTTCGTTATTACGGCTTTCGCCTTTTTTTACATTGGGGGCAAAATGTCCAAAAGCCGGCCCAATGTTCGACAAACAAACGTACAACAAAGATAATCAATAAATAAGGCAAAAAATTATTTAAAAATTTAAAACTACATAGGGGTTAAAAAACCATTTTATGCAAATAAAAAAAAACCCAAAAAAAAAAAATACTGGCGATTATAAAAACAATTTATGTTTAAAGGGGAAAAATATTTTTTTAAAAAATAAAAATTTTTAGCAAAAGTTTGGAAAACATTTCTAAAACATAATGATTTGCCAATAATTGCACTTTATTTAATAAAAAATTAAAAAAGAGTTTAACAAGGGCTTTTTTTTGTCGGAGGCCGGGGGTGGGGCCCAAAAATTTTTCGGAGTCGGGAGTCGTCATAAAAAGGGGCCCCCCCGACTCCCAAAATATATTTTTAAAAAGGGTTTTTTTCCCGGTTTTTGTTCCAAAAGCAAAGGGGAACAGAGGAATTGGGTCCCCGGGGCCCTGCTCTGCTCCCATTAAACTTCACCCATCACAAATGGGAGTGGAAATTGTAAATTGGGCGGAAAGCGCTGGGCCCCAGGGGGAAAAAGATTCCCTCCAGTGGCAAAAATTTCAAATTTTAAAATTTTTACCTTTTTTTAAAGAAGTAGAAGAGTTAACCATTCATCAAAACTGAATGGGCTGAGGGGGAAATTCCCTTTTTCCCCGGGCCCTTGTTAAGTTTTTTTCCCCTGTGGTCACCGCTTTTTCCCCCCAAAACCCAAGGGAAAAAAGGTAGGAAAGGTTTGGCCTTTTTTTTGCCCCGGAAAAATAAAAAGAGTCAGATTTTTGAGGTTTTATGGGGTTGCAGGAATTTTGATGGGGCAACCTTTCCTAGAACAATTCCCCCGAAACCTTTTCCCTTTTTTTTTGGGGTGTGTTTTGGTTTTCAAGGGGGTTTTTTAGGGGCCTAGTAAGGGGGGCAAATTCCAATAAAAATATTTTAACACTTTTACAAGGCAAAAATTTTGGTAACAAGGGGTTTGGGAAATTTTTTGACTTTCCGGGTCCTTTTCTTCATCCACTACAGCTTTGTACATGAGGGTACTGTAATTTTAAAATCAGTTCCCCTTTCCCATTTTTATGCATAAATTTGACTTGCAAGTAAATTTTGCATCTGCTTAGTTACCGTTTTTGGGTCCTAAAAAAAAGTGTTAATTTTTTTTATTTTTAAATTAAATTTTGGGGAAAACAACCCTTTGGTTTTCAAACGGGCCCGAAACTTTCTGGGCTCTGGATTTAGATTCAAGCAAATCTTACCAAAATCCCATCCCCGGTCTTTTCTACACATTCCCAATTTTGGGGGCAGGGCTGGAACTTGGAAAACAAATAAAGCTTTTTCTTTAACTCCACCCCCAAGTTTTTTCCCAAAAAAATCAAAACATTGTTACCGGGTTTTGCTTGGTTTTAGTGTCTGTTCACCTAAATTTGGGTTGATTATTGTATCATTTAAAGGGGATAAAAAAACCTGATGGCCATTTTACTACAGTAAGGTTTTTTCAAAGTAAAAAAGCCCTGTATGGGGAGTTTAGGAACGGAGTCGGGGTTTGGAGGTTTGGGAAAAGGGGGGAGTCGGAAATTGGGCCCTTTGGCTTGCCCCACTCCACAGCCCCGGTTTATACAGAAAACATCCCCCCCCAAACCCCCCCCCCCCCAAAAGATGAGAAAATTTAACAGTATAACTCGAGTCATCACCAAACCTCATAGGGCAACAGGGCAAATATACACCCCAAAACATCCCCCCTCCCCCGAGGAGAGCGCAAGTAAAATTCCCGGGGGGGGATCCCCCCTCCCATAACTAAAGCGCAAAGGGAAAATTTTCGTACATCCCCCCCCGCCCTAGGGCGGGGGCCAAGGGATATATCGGGGAAAATTTCCCCCCCAACGCCCTAATGAACGGGAAGGTATATATCGAGACATCCCCCCCCCCACGCATAGAAGAGAGCGCACAGTATATACTGAGACATTCCCCCTCCCATAGACGAGAGCGCACAGTATATACTGAGACATTCCCCCTCCCATAGATGACAGGGCACAGTATATACCGACATCCCCCCTCCAATAGACGAGAGTGCACAGTATATACCAAGACATCCCCCCTCCCATAAATGACAGGGCACAGTATATACCGACATCCCCCTTTCAATACACAAGAGCGCACAGTATATACCGAGACATCCTCCCTCCCATAAATGACAGGGCACAGTATATACGGACACATCCTCCCTCCCATAGATGACAGGGCACAGTATATACAGACATCCCCCCTCCAATAGACGAGAGTGCACAGTATATACCGAAACATCCCCCCTGCCATCGACAAGAGCGCACAGTATATAGCGAGACATCCTCCCTCCCATAGATGACAGGGCACAGTATATACCGACATCCCCCCTCCAATAGACGAGAGTGCACAGTATATACCGAGACATCCGCCCTCCCATAGATGAGTTTATAGTGATTATAATTTTTTATAGAGTGTAATAAACTGAACGAATCAGTATATATAAATTTGCTCTTACAGGGGTTGTCTCACTACAAGGATTGCTTTTTATGTTAAAGATCTTGTAAAAACAAGTCACTTTGCAATATATGTCCATTAACAGTGTCCTACCTATTCTGAGATATCCCCTCTTGTATGGACTGCATCAGCTCCTCAGGTCACTATAGCTACAGACCTGATCGGTCTCTACTGATATAGTGACCAGCGCTGGTCGCTATAGCTACAGACCTGGTGTCCTCAGCAGCTCATCACTACAGGCCAGTAGAAGCCAGTAAACGCTGAATTAAAAAATGAAACTGAGAAAATCAGACTGAGGTAAGATGAATCCATGTAGTGACAACTCCTTTAAAGGAGTTTTGCCACAAAGTCATTTCATAACTGCTTTATCCAGCTTCAGCTTTCAGTGTGCTCAAAAGGGGCATGTGTGATTTGTTTGAACTGCATATCATCTGACCCAGCAGGCTGTCATTACCATGCTTTTCCCCAGTGTGCTCACGCTATTCAAACAAAGGTCTGTTTGACTATGTGTATTCAGTAAACGTTAAAAAGCCGTTAAAAACACGACGGCATTTTAACATTGCTGGACCACAGTTTTTGGCGCAGCTGGAAGGCGTTTTTTTTGGTGCAGATTTGAACTAAAACAGCGGTCGGTTTTGGGATTCGGCCCCACAGACATGCATTACTTGCGGTGCAAAAGTGCCGCAAATAAGTGACATGTCACTTATCTCCCTCGTGCGTACAATACGATCGTATTGTACGAGCGGGGAGAGGAGGCGTAATCCATAACTCTCTATGAGAATTATGGATTGCCGTAATTGCGGTGCACATCTCACCCGAATTAGAGCGCAAATACGCGGCGAAATGCGAGCCGCAATTACGCCGTGTGAATATAGCCTTATTATATTCTTAGAATATGTCATTTGAATTTTTTTTTTATTATATAATTAATTTCAAACTAGAGGCGAAAGATGGAGAAAAAAAATAAATAAAATGTTCCTCAAGCTCAAATAAATGTATAGGAAGATTAAGGCCGTGTTTACACGGCACAGGACAGATACTGGTCGGGAAATGCCGACCGGTATTTGCTCTGTTTCTGGCAGGCAGGGGAGCGGCTTTTCTCCGCGGTTTACGGATTCAAGCCCTACCCCCTTCGTACCGACACATTCATGTTCCGGACGAAAACCAAGCAGAAGAATGAACATTTTCTATGTTTTTCGGACTGCCGACGGTGTAAAAAACCGCCCGGCGTACAACACGTGTAGTGGGGATTGTGCACGGATTTTCCATTACGGTCCATGTAAAAAGCCTGTAAATCCGGCTGAAAAACCGGACCGTGGGGATAAACCCTAAGGCTAGGTTCACACGGTGTATTTGCAGGGCGTAATTACGGGGGACGGGGGCGGGAGCGGGGGAGTGAGCGGGGGGCGGCACCTCGCCGGCCCATAGACTTGAATTGCTAGTGGCGCGTATTTGCGGCTAGTAATTCACTTGTCAATTATCTCCCCCTCCGCGGCTTCGCCGGGCGGGGAGAGGAGACGTAATCCATAGTTCTCTATGAGAACTGTGAATTACCGTAATGAATGGGCCGTTTTCGGCCCGTAATAGGCGCACTCCGGCGCGTAATTACGGACTGAAATACAGGCCCATTTTAAGCCGTGTGAACATGGCCTAAGTGTGAAACTGCACCTTACGGTGTCAACATCACTTCTGCCCTCACATGGCCCAGGCGCTTCGTCACGGATGCACTTGCTGGTGAGCGGAGGGCAGCATAGCATACATGGAAGCGCCACAGCAGAAGATTACAGCGCAGGAGAAACTCCTCCACGCAAATAGCACCAAAATCATAAATCATTTGCAGACTCCCTGGCAACCCGCAGGAGACCCTCAAGGGTCTGCGGACCACAGGTTAATGGCCCCTGATCTAGCGCTTTCGGCTATATCACAGATCATGGCATTAGTGGTACCATTCCTGTGTGACTGAAAATATTTTGTGACCAGAAGCCCACGGTGTGACAAGAAGGTGGCGGGAGCGGCGATGGCCAATATCCACAGGAGTTTGTACGGGCACAGTTTATCCACACGGGGATGGCGGACATGGCAGCTCCCACAAAGTTCGCCACAGTTATGTAGAACCGACATGAGGCAGTGGTGTTTCCTGAACAGCAAGTAGTTGTTACTGTGGCCCCTAAAGACCAGTTAAAAAGGCATTAGATACACACACGAGCGGCTCCAAAAACGAAGTCCTCGACTCTCGACATACACACACGTCACAGAAAATGACAGCGAGTACCCAAACCAGAAACCTGAGAAACTGAACCAAACGCGTCCAATCCCTCAACCACCTACAGCGAGTCTCAGCTCTCAGCAAATAAAGCTTACTGAAAACGTACACAATCGTCCAATCCAGATACTCGTGGATTTTTTAAGATCTCCTTCATTTAGTAGAAATTTTCATAATTGATTTCCAGTGGATAAAAGGCGGTCATGGTCATGTGATGAGTTACTTTTTAAATATATAAATGCCACTACTAAGTAGTATTAAAGTATCATCTGAATGGCAGTCAGAGGGCCTCCAACCCTATATACTCATATCCAGACTTTGCAACATGCCATTAGCTATTCAAGCCTTAGTTTTTCATAGCAACTTTATTACAAACCATAAAACATTTTCAATGGTAAGGGTGCTTTCACACGGTGCGTTTTTGGATGCGTTTTTTGTGCAGGAAGGAACAGCAATTAATGATATACATTGTTGCACAAAAAACGCATCCAAAAAAAACGCATCAAAAACGCGCCGTGTGAAAGCACCCTAAAATTATCGGATGAAAGCGGATACTTGAGAAAGGGGAGGGATCTCCTTGAAATGTCGCTACTCGACTAGACTGCCCGGTCTCCAAGCGTCTCCTCACGAACTCCCAGAGGGGGTGAAATAAAAAGGACTTTGAATCCTGGACTGTACGTTAGCAAGCTGCAACGACTAAATATAAGTATCCTCTTTCATGCGATAATTTTACCATTGAAAATGTTTTATGGTTTGTAATAAAGTTGCTATGAAAAACTGAGGATTGAATAGTTAATTGGATGTTGCAAAGTTTGGACATGTGATGAGTTACCACAGCCGTCCCTATGTGTCCACCATATGACCATGGACAGGTACGGGCTATATGTATATACAGGCAATCCCGGGATAACAAACCAGATAGGTTCTGTAGGTTCCTTCTTAGGCTATGTTCACACGGCTGATATTGGGACGGATTTCAGTCCGTATTGCGCTCAAATACGGCTGAAATCCGTCCCTGTCATTATGGTAATCCACAGTTCTCATAGAGAACTATGGATTCCGCCTCCTCTCCCCGCTCGTGAAATACGCCGAGCAGGGAGAAAGTGACATGTTCATTATCCCGGCGGGATACGCGCCGTGGACAATGAAAGTTTATGGGGCCGCCCCAGTACTCACGCCGTAATTGCAGGTGAAATCCGTCCCGCAATTACGGCGTGAATAAGCCGTGTGAACATGGCCTTAAATTGAACTTGTATGTCAATTGGAACAGGCACATTGGTAAGTAGCACTCCAGCAACATATTTTTTTTTTCCAGTTCTGCATAGTAAAGGGACAGGTTACACCTGTAACATAAGTTTTGCTCTGTTCAGAAGATTTCACCGCACTTTCTGTCCCTTGAGGAAATAATATTGGTCCCGCACACCTTGGTTGTCTGAGTCTGTGTTGTCCAGTGGAAGGATTTTTGTTTCCATATAAGGCTTCAGTAAATCCACGGCACATCTCGCCTCCAATACATGAAACTTATCTAACTGATTTACAGCAAACATATAGATTAACAGGTCAAGTAAGTCCTAGGTGCAACCAGCAAGTGAGATACTGCAAATGGCAATGCTGTAAGTGCAGATATAGGTGCGAGGTTTCGGCTGTGGTTGCCTTCTTCCGGTCACATCTGGAGGATGATAGTCTGGTGGCACAAGTGCAAGAGACTGTAGCATATAGCATACAACTCTGCTAAAGTAGTGTGGGAGAGCCCAGCTATGACCAGAAGAGAGCCAAACAGGGCACTTATATCTGGACCTACAACATTGCCAATTGCAGCATCTCACTTGATGGTCAGATGCTGAAGAGTTACTATACAAGTTTGCTGTAAATAAATAACAGAAAATTCATGAATTCAAAACGAGGTGTGCTGGCACTTGTAGTTTCATTGCAGCAGCTGTGTACAGACAGGTGCTGGGGAACTACAAATGCCAGCATGGCACACCCCACATGTTAAACCTTAAAGGATATCGTGGTATGGAGTAGTTACGGTATATGGGGTTGGAAACAACCATCCCAACATTTCCAAGTTAGTAACGGAAGCTTTCATGGGACATGAATGTGACGCGAGCACAAAATTCAGGTCCCATAAAAGCCCTCATTTGTAATTAGAAGGCCGTCGTAATTCGGAGATTTGAAATCTGGGGAGAACCTGTAGATAAGAGAGCATGTATGTGTAGCCATTTCTACACCCAGCCACAGGCGGAGGATGGTTTTCTTTTGGACCTTCATTAAGCCTCTTTCTGCTATAGTAACCAGGTGGCGGCGTGCTGATCAGGTCACCTAAATTGTTAAACAACCAGGATCGGAGTCCTCTCTGATCAAGGCCACCGACGGTGGGTCTCGGCCGCACTTAGTGCACTAAGCTTCTGACGCACTGAGTATAGCAGGCCCGACATTGTGACGTACATGCACATCACAGGTGGGGAAGGATCACAGAGATCCTGTCAGCTACAGTGCAAACTCGTAAGAAAACAGGTTTCAGAATTAGGAAACTTATGTATAACATTCCTCTGTTACTCTTCCTGGAAATGTGTGATTAAATTAACAACGGTCTCTTACCCATCCGGGCGGGGAGAGAGGGGGGCAGGGTATCCGCACACACTGACATCACACGAAAAGTGCCGACAGAGTCTTTTTAGGGACACAACCCTTTATTCACACATTTCCAGGAGGAACAACACAGAATTACGGGAACAGTCATCCAATGTAGAACACAAGCATTTCCTGAGATATCAGCGAAGCTAAAAGGTCCTCAGCAAAGTGGATGAGCTTGTAGTGAGCTACAGGATCAGGGCTGACCTGCAACTTCTGACAAGAGCAATATTTTGAATCCACTGACAGCAAGCAGAGCTCTTAAAAAGGGAAGGAAAGCGAGTTCTTGAGTAATAACACCAACCGTGCCCCCCTCGTCCTCATCTGTTGTGTAGCTCAATGGGTGATCCAGATGACTGACCAAGCGTCTCCCGATGTAAGAGGAGAGTATGGCAAACAATGGGGGGAGATCCCGGCCGTCTGATCGCACCGGCATCCGCCAGCTCACTGGTGCCAGATAGATGGGGCTGGCATACGTGCCCGTTGTCACCGCCACATCCCCACCTCTTAGTGCCTAGAACTGGATCACCTGTGGAGCCGTCTGCAGAATAGGACCAGGCCTACACGCCCACCTTAAAGGAGTTGTCTCACTACAAGGATTGCTTTTTATGTTAAAGATCTTGCAAAAACAAGCCACTTTGCAATATATGTCCATTAACAGTGTCCTACCTATTCCTAGATATCCCCTCTTGTATGAGTTGCATCAGCTCCTCAGGTCGCTATAGCTACAGACCTGTTCCATCTCTCCTGATATGCTGCCAGCACTGGTCGCTATAGCTACAGACCTGGCTTCTACTGCAGCCTAGTGGAAGCCAGTAAACACACCCCTGAATTCAAAGTGAAACCAAGAAAACAGGACTGAGGTAAGATGAATTAATGTAGTGAGACAACCCCTTTAATGTAAAGCTTCATGCACAGGTTTTTTTTGGGGGGTTGCCAGCAGCATACACATCCCGCAGGTTTTCAGTTGTGCTACCTATCACCGCAGTCGCCATGTAGCCCCAACTAACAGATCACAGCCCTATCCGCCACCTTCCCCCCTGCAGAGATCAGCGGCGCCGCTTGTCTTGGAAGCGATCACCCACAGCCAATAGGATCCAATGTATCTAAGCTCAGCATCTTATCTTCCAGAGCAGCAGCATCACCCTCCCCTGTAAACTGCCCCTTCTTCCCAATGCTGTGCAACCCGCGGCGAACTACAAGTCCCAGCATGCCCTGTAGAGAACATGGTGTGCACGTGTGTGATGGCCGCACCGGCACACACACCACTGGCAGCCATGCGGGAGGTCAGTGCTCCTGCCCACGCCTGCCCGCCCACAGGTAACCCTGACAGATGATACCTCTCTTGAGCTCCCGCTGCCACACGCCGACTATAGACGCTGCGTGCTTCCGGTGATGGATCAGCCACAGGGACAGGGTCTGCACGCTCTGCTGCGAGTTGCTCAACTCCGACAGCTTCTTCTCCAGGGCAGGCTCGGTAAATGACGCCATGACTAGCCGTTGGGGGCCCCCTGGCCCAGCTCAAGATGGCCGCCTGACCTCTCACCCCTCGGCGAGTCACGTGCCCCGAAATGAAGGGACGCGTTTCCTTGACTACTGCCTTCTAGGCCATGAGCGCGGCGCACAATTTATGACGTCACTTCCGACATGTGAAACCGCCCTATCTCCTGCACAATGGGTTAAGGTGAGTGTCAGCATGGAGTTGTGAGGCTGTGAGTGTGGGGCTGTGCTGGGCAGCAGAGGGCTGAGAGGTGGGAAGACAGGCAAAATGGGCACTGGCAGTACTGGGCCTGGCATATGAGGGGCCATGCAGCTGCTGGGGCAATGTGGAGGCTTTAGTCATAGGAAAGTAATAAGACTCAAACGATCTGGGACCCTATGTGCTTGTGCTCCAGTAATCACACTGCAGTGTGAGCTATGGTGTGTCACTGGCTTTCTTAGTGAGGGAGTCACCTCCATTGTAGGGTCCTGGTGGTTGGTGGAGAGATTTGTTGCATAGCAACACAAGCAGTTCCCCCCTGGGTGACCCCTCCATGCTGCTGTGAAGAGTCGCTGGTCAGAAGGGCTGGCAGCTGCCAGTGACTCGTTGCTCCTGTGCTAGGCTCTGTTCACACATTCAGCTTTTTAGATGCAGTTTTTGAAGCCAAAACCAGGAATTGATTTAAAACAAGGCGAAATCTCCGGTTTTCTTCATATGTTCTATAAAAGTTGCATTTCTAAAGCTAAACATGTGAGCCCACCCTTGGGTGATGTCGCATAGCTGCATTTGTGTAGAAAGCTGGTTGTTTTGTAATTAACTTAAAGGGGTTATCTTTCTACAAAGATTAGCTTTCAACATCTAGGGGCAGGTAATGGAAGACTTTTTTTCAAATGCATTAGGAGATAGAGATTTTATCTGCTCTGAGTGCACACAGGTTTCTATGGTTACCTGTCCTTAGCTCTGCTATCTGATTAGAACAGAGAGCAGTGAGAGCTCACTCCAAGTAGGTTAATTATCTCCAACAAGATTGGCATTTGTATAGGGAGCTTTCACACAGCGCAGTTTTAACTGCGCTCCAATTAAGCTGCCTTTATTACCAGCAAGCTTTTTTTTTTTTTTTTACTTACCTAAACTGTTTGGAAAGTGAGTAATCAATTAGTGTGTTTATAATCCCCAAGACTTCACACACAGTCATTGATTACTTACCTGAAACACCTTTCTGAACAATTTAGACAACTGAAAGAAGCTGCTGGTAATAAAGGGAGTTTAATTGGAACACAGTTAAAACTGCACCAAAACCACGCTGCGTGAAAGCACCCTTAGGCCATGTTCACATGACTTATTTTGGGACAGGTTTCGTATTTTGCGCTGTACTGCGCAAAATACGGCGCAAATCCGTCCCAGTCATTATGGTAATCCACAGTTCTCATAGAGAACTATGGATTCCGTCTCTTCTCCCCGCTCGCCGTATTTCGTGACATGCACATTATCCTGGCGGGATACGTGCCGTGGATAATGGTTTTCTATGGGGCTGGAGAGAAGCCTCCCGCTCCACTGCAGCCGGCGTAATTGCGGACGAAATCCGTACCCGCAATTACGCCGGCAATAGCCTTACAGATAATCAATTGTTTTCACTCCTCAAAGCATCTGTAGCTGTGTTTACTGAAGCTGACCTATCCTGCACTGCTCTGTGTAATGTCTCAGCTAGAGAGAAGCTAAATATGCTTAGCATTCTTTGTTGAGGAGATAATAGTGATTTTTATCAGCTCTGAGTGCACGCAGGTTTCACTAGATTACCGACCTGCTCTCCCTTAGGGTATGTTCACACGGGCTTATTTCCATGCATTTGTGCTGTAATCCGAGTGAGATGTACGCCAAAATGATCTCAACTATGGATTACGCCCCCTCTTCCCGCTCATACAATACGATCTTATTGTACGTGCGGGGAGATAAGTGACATGTCAGTTACTTGTGCCGAATACGCCCCGCAAGTAGTGCATGTCAATGGGGCCGGCGGGCTGCCGACCAACCCCCGCACGCCGCAGGAGTACGCGCTGATCAGCACAACTCCCAAATCACCCGGCGTATTTGTGGCCATACTGTACACGCTGCAATTATGCCGTGTGAACATAGCCTTACTGTTTGTCTTATCTAATAGCATGGATGACGACATCACACAGGTCGGCGCACACAGCTGCCGGCAGCTTGAGAGCTCGAGTGTTATGTGATCTAACAGACAAAGGAGACTAATTACTATTTACTTTGTCTTATGGTATGCTCATCTGGCGTCTTGCGGTGCCTACCTGTGCATGCCACAAGACACCGTGTGTTTAGATCAACGTGCTGATCAGCACATCTTTCTACAGTTCGGGGGGGAACCTACATTCACTTTCGTTATCTCTACCGCAGATATGCCGGAAAGAAGTGACGTCAGTTCTTTCTGCCCGCGTTCAATACACGGTGGGGAAGACGGCAGGTGATCATAGTTGTCTGAGAGCTAGGCTTACCGGAATAACAGGACATATTTCGGGGAGCTTTGCAGCAATTACCGTATGTCCCAAAATACGTCCTAAGAGATGCTGTGTGAACATACCCTTAGGCAATGTTCACTTGGCTTATTTTGGGATGGAGATCAGCCCGTAATTCGCGCAATACTGCGCGAATTACGGGCTAAACTCCGTCCCAGCCATTACAGTAATCCACAGTTCTCATAGAGAAATACGGCGAGCGGGGAAAAAGTGACATTATTCACGGCGGTATACGCGCCATGGATAATGAATGTCTATGGGGCCAGCTGCCGACCCCGCTGCCGAGCACACGGCGTAATTGCGGGCAAAATCCGTCCCGCAATTACGCCATGAATAATAAGCTTCTCTGGACTTTATATAAACATCTCCTGCTCTCATGTCAGAGTAATTAGCAGACCTCTGAATACCTGAGCTGATATGCTCATCACTGCCATAAATCACCCACAGCCTGACCAGAGTAGAGAGACAACCACTACATTCAACAAAAACGTGTGCAGTAGCTCAACATGTGAACCCAGACTAAGCACAGTAATTGATTAATTCCCTACAACACCTTCCCAAACTATTTAGGAAATTCAAATGAGTTTGCTGGTAATAGTTTCACAGCTGTGCAGTACAGTGTTAAAGCAGTCTTATGCTGGGGTCACACGTTATGTTTTAGTTGCATTTTTTCGCTGCATGAAAAATGCAAAAAAAATTGATTTTTTTTATGCAGGTGGTTTTGTAACTAACGCTGAACTCTGTTAATTAAAAATTACAAAGTGCTTGTGTTTTCTTTTTTGTTTTTATAACAGCAATGTGTGAACCCACCTTTAGTCTTAGACACTTCAGTTCCAAAAACACAGGCAAATTTTTAATTATCCCCAATTTTATCTATCTTCCAAATCGCCGTTTGTTAAAGGGGTTGTCTCACTAAATTGATTCATCTCACCTCAGTCCTGTTTTCTTGGTTTCATTTTGAATTCAGGGGTGTGTTTACCGTCTTCCACTAGGCTGCAGTAGAAGCCAGGTCTGTAGCTATAGCAACCAGTGCTGGCAGCCTATCAGGAGAGATCCAACAGTTCTGTAGCTATAGCGACCTGAGAAGCCGATGCAGCCCATACAAGAGGGGATATCTAGGAATAGGTAGGACACTCTTAATGGACACATATTGCAAAGTGACTTGTTTTTGTAAGATCTTTAACATTAAAAGTAATCCTTGTAGTGAGACAACCCTTTTACCCCCCAAAAAAATATCCATGCGTTTTTTTTTTTTTTATTGCTTTTGTTGTTGCAAAAGTTTAGATGGACCCTCAAACAAAATCCTTTCTCCAAGTGCCTGTGGGATTCAAGTTTACTACCATAAGTTTCCTCCTAGCGAAAAGGACACTTTTAACCCCTTAATGACCGCCCACTGTCTTTTGACGTCTGCTGCTGCAGGTCGTTCATCTACAGCAACGTCTTTTGGCGTCGCTGCAGACATCGGAGTTTGCGGCACCCGGTGCCGCAGCTGATTCCAGCGCAGCTGTGGTGCTGGGCGCCGCAAACTTCGATGTCTGCAGTGACGCCAAAAGACAGTGGGCGGTCATTAAGGGGTTAACCTTTACTTTACCAGACCTTATGCAGGTGGGAAAGAGACACAAGAAGGAGTAATTGGTGTGGGCTTACGCAAATCTCCCCAGGATACTCGTTTTATTGACAAAGGCCTAGGGTACACGTCTGTATATAGGAATACCAATGAAATATCCGATATTGTTGAAGGGACACGCCCATCAGAAATGAGTATTTTTGTTAAAACCAATATTCCTTGAAGACTGTTTCTTTCAATTTTTTCATTTTTTTTAGAATTTTTGGCAATTTAAAATTAATTACAAGATATTGTCCTTCTCTAGTTGAGAAATAGAACTCCTGAATTGCAGAGCAGACTAATCTTACTTTATAGTTGGTGTTGCTTATCACTATATAGTCTGATTACAAATAGTAGGTAATGACCACTCTATTATAGCAATACATGAAAGGATTATGGGGTAATCTTTTTCTGCACTAATAATGGGGTTTCTTTACACTTATCAGGTGGTTGCTGATAAGACTCTCGCCTTTTAGGCTATGTGCACACGGGATATTTGCGGAGTGTACGTTTGCGCACTGCAAAAAAGCATCCGTTGCATCGTTAAAATCACGTGCTTCTTATAATGTAATTTCCATGCGAATACAATATGTAGTGCCTGAGGCAAATTTCTGCCTTCTATGCTTTACTGTATGGCACATATATGCTTAAAATAATTGACATGTTAATTATTTTCAGGTGTGCAAAAATTAGAGAGTAATTCCGTCGTCGGATGCTACATATTTTACATTGCAGACTATGGGAAGTGTTTAGAACAAATGTTTTGGGCATATTTTGGCACCAAAACATGTCCTGTGAACATAACCCTTAGGGTATGTTCACACGGCGTAATTGCGGAGCGTATTTCGGCATGTAATTGAGGGCCAATACCCCCTGCAATTACTGTAAGGGCTTGTTCACACAGAGTTTTCACTCCGTGTTGCAAGCGCTTTGTAGATCCGTCTCGGGGACCGACCGGACGGACCCAGAGATGCATCTAACAATTAGCAGTGAGTGTATCACTGCGGGCTATGAGGAACACGCAGCGGCGTTCACATGAGAGATCGCCGCTGCGTGTTTCCATATCGCCGCTCGGGTCCATTTTGAAAAGAATTGCATGACGAACCCGAGCGGCGCTTTTGAAACATGCAGCGGCGATCTCTCATGTGAACACTGCTGAGTGTTCCTCAAAGCCCGCAGTGATCAACTCACAGCTAATTGTTAGATGCATCTCTGGGTCCGTTCTGTCGGGCCCCAAGACGGATCTAAAAAGCGGATGAAACACGGAGTGAAAACTCCATGTGAACAAACCCTATTTCATGGCTCTCATAGAGAACCATGAATTGCCTCCGTCTTCCCCGACGCGTCTTGAACACCTGGTGAAAGAAGTGACCACGGATAATAGAAGTGAGTGCGGCCCTACAATCCCCCTCCCCACATTGGCCGGTGCATACTTCTAAAACGTCCGGCGTTTTGCAGCGCGTACAGTCCGCACCGCAATACGCCGTGTGAACATACCCCAAGTCCATAGTCAGCTAGAAAGAAGGCTCATCAAGCAATCCTCTCACTGCTGAATAGAATTACAGAGGGGAAGTGGAGAGGGTGATGTTCATTGTATAGAAAAAAAAATCCATGTAATAGTTGTATGTTGCTTGTCAATATGTGACAGTGTCCCTTTGATTAGCTGTCAAAACTTGACTGGCCAATCAGATTTATATTTAGTAAAGTATAAAAATCTAAACTGTTCTAAAGTTTAAAAAAATATAACTTGTCTACTTACCTGGTTGTTACAGCAATGACGTATATACATTAGATTACAGATTAAAATATTTCTATGAAAGAGAATCCAGACAGTACAGTCTCATCACTCCTTACATCGTCCCTTAAAAATGTCGTCTTAGTATTAAAAGTGTTTTTAAAGAGAACCTGTCGCATAGATTATGGCCCCCTTGCTGAGGGCAGCACAAGCTAGTGTCAGACCTGCTGTTTCTAGAGCTGTGTCCCTTATTCTGTAAGATGCTGGAGTTTTCGTGTATTTAATGCTCAAATGTGCAATTTTCACCTGAAAAGAGTCAAGAAGAGAGTCAGTTTCATACCCCGCCCACCTGGGCCTAGCCTTTGGTGGGCAGGGCTAACACCTGCTCATGAATAAGATTTGAGCATTAAATGCTCTAAAACTACAGCATCTTGCAGAATAAGGGACACAGCGCTGGAAACAGCAGGTCTGACACTAGCTTGTGCTGCCCTCAGCAATGGGGGCATAATCTATGAGACAGGTTCCCTTTAAACAAATACAAAAGCATACACGATGGGTGCTACTTTTACATACAGTGTTGGAAAAACTTATATTTAACCCCTTCCCAACATTTAACGTAAGTAAAGTCATATCCGGGAAGGGATTCACACAAACTGCTGTATATTTATGGAATGCCAATCGTGCGGACTCAGAAGCAAATCCCACACGATCGCTACGGGGAACCAGCTGTAAACTACAACTGAGGTCCTGCATTAACCAGGGCTGTGGAGTTGGCAAGCCAAAGCCTCGACTCCGACTCCTCAATTTCCCAAACCTCCGACTCCCTCATATATGGCGCATGTTTAAGTGATAACTTTACTGTAGTAAAATGGTAACATCAGGCTGTTTATCACCTTATGATACAATAATCAAGCTAGGTAGAACAGACACTGACAAGCAAAAGGGTAACAATGTTTTGATCTTTTGAACACTTGTGGGTGGAGTTGAAGAAAAAGCTGCATTTGTATCCAAGTCCAGTCTCCACCAACATTGGGAATGTGTAGAAGAGACCTGGAATCGGAGACCTGCTTGAATCTGATCCAGAGCCCAGAAGGATTCAGGCAGTATTGAAAAACAAAAGGTGGATTTCCCAAATACTAACAAAATAAAAAAAAATTAAAATCTTGATTTTTTATGAGCAAAACAGTAAAATGCAGTTACAGGAAAGAATCTGCAAAAACAAGCGATTGCTAAATACTTGCAATTTAAATTTATGTATAAGATCAGTTAGATGACTGTATATAAAATTACAGTAGCCTCATGTACAAAGCTGTAGTGGATGGAGAGATATGGAGCCTGAAAGTCACAAGTTCAAAACATTGTTAACATTTTTCTTGTCCATGTAAAATATATTTATTGGATATGACTTTAGATTCCAAAAAAATTGTAAAAAATGCAAAACACTGCAGGGAAAATTTGTGAAAATCTCTGAATTTGGGTTTTGAGAAAATAGTATCACCATCAGATCCTGCATAAATGCCTCACATTCTGATTCATTTTTTCCAGGCAGAGAACGGCCTCTCTACACTGACTTGGGTTGGGGGTAAAGCGGTGACCACAGGGGCAACATCTCTAACAATGTCAGGGTATAAAGGAATTGCCTCGCCACAGTCAGTTTTGATGAATGGTTGAATTCTTCTACTTCTTTGAAAACAGGTGAAATATTTTGCTGAATTCTGCTCCCAAAGCAAACAGAATCTTTACCCCTGGGACAGCGCTTTGCCTGCTCCATGTCATCAATTACACTCCTCATGTGATGCGGCTGAAGATATGGGAGCAGTAGCACTGGCCGGACCCAATTCCTCTTGCTCTTTGCACTGCATCGAACTAACTGTTCCAACTTATTATATATTTTGGTAGTCGGTCCCTTTTATGACGACTCCGACTCCTGCAAAATAGGCACCGACTCCACAGCCCTGGCATTAACGGCCGGGATCAGGATAAGCTTAACCCCTTAAATGCTTCTGTCAATTGCGACTGCGCCTTCAAGTGACGAAAGGGGCCCCATCAGCACCCAGCTGCCATAACAGCCTGGAAGCCTAACAAAGTGTCGTCTGGAAAGACACCACGCCCGCCGTAGCTGGGTGCGTATCCTAGCATAGTGACTGACGGTTACTCAGTACATCGCAGTACATCCAAGTAGAAAAAAATACAGCACAAAGTAAAACACGATCACCACCCTTTTCCCATTACAAATGCCAATTGCCCCAAAAAGATTTTTAAAAAGTATTTGATGTTGCTGCATGCCTAACGACCTAGGCTATAAATCATTAGTCTGTATGACAAATGGTGTTAGAAAAAACAAAAAACTGGCAGAAATGCAATTTGTTCATCCCGTTGCATGTAAAATGGAATAAAAAGTGATAAAAGTTATATAGACTCTAAAGTGGTGTCAATGAAAGTCTGTTCATCACACCAAAAAGGAAGGGGGTTTTCTCGCTACAGACATCATACCTGTAATGATGGGGACAGCAAAAATAAGCACTTTTGCAATTTATGTGTGTTACCTAAATCATTTAGTATAGCAGCTATGAGCTAGTCTGTAAGGGTCTAGAGCTAAATCTAAAGCCTGGGGTTGGGCCATGGCCTCTGTGCTATGATTGGCTGCCTGCATTCAGTTCAGCCTCTGGTCGGGACATGCCTCCTGTGCTGTGATTGGCTGTCCTCCACTCTCGGTGGAGGACAATAGCTCCTGAGCTGTGTGAAACCGCTTGCCTTTGCTTCTCTCAGCTCCTCTCCCTGGGACAGCTCTAATGTGAAGGATCTAGGCAATTACTGAGTCTCTTTAGCTGGTGGATTCACTACCCCCACCCATATAACACACCTTTATACACTCTGCTCTTCCCACCCATATAACACACCCTTAAACACTCTTGTCCCTCCACCCATATCACACACCCTTATTTTGTTCACAGTCTAACATTAAAAAAAAGAATCATCTGTGGAGTCAATATACTCACTACACTCCTTGATATATTTCTTAAGGAGGCTTTCTCGCTAAAAAGATCATATCTCAAATGATGGGGACAGTAAAAAAAATAAGCACTTTTGCAATTGGCTTGCTTTACCTAAATCACTTAGTATAGTAGATATGAGCTTTTCTGTGCATTTATAGCTATTGCTGCAACAGCTGACGGGACACGCCCTCTTTTCTGTGATTGGCTGATATGACATTCAGCCTGTTTGGACTCACCCTCTGGATGGGAAACACCCACTGTGCTGTGATTGGCTGCCTGCACTATGTGTTTACTCCCCTCTGAGCTGTTGAAATTGAAAGTGAAATTAAGTGCCTCAGCTTCTCTATGCTCCTATCTCAGTTCTATGTAAAGGATCTGGGCAATTACTGAGTGTCTAGCAGTTAGATTCACTCTCCCCTCATATAACACAGCCCTATACAATGCTCTCACCCCATATAACACAGCATTATACATTGCTTTCCCCCCATATAACAGCCTTATACAGTCGGCTCTACCTCCTGCTTGATAACAGGGGGGGAGGGGGGACCGCGTGCTCTCACATTTGTTTCAACAGTTCAGGCTGTATGTATAACTGTTTACAGCAATGTAGGTGATCTGCTTACAGCAATGCAGGTGTTCTGGTTACAAGGAGCCTGTGCAGCCTAGGAGGCAGATGAGAGCTGTGCAGACAAGAGAACATTGCAGGAGGTCTGCAGAGCTGTGACACCTACTCCCTTCCACTGCACACACAGCATGATGATGTCACAACTCTTTAGTGAGGAAAGATATGCCTTTTGGGAGGAGAGACTCGTCCACTCAGAGAGAGACTCGTCACTGGGTTTGAAACAGATAGAAACAGCTCAAGTCTGCAAAAGTATATAATAAAACCCCCTTCAAGGGGTGTGGTTTTTAAAATGAGGTCTTTGTACATGTTTTTATTCATTTTAGCACCTCAGGGTTCCCACAAACTGGAAAGGCGCCTAAAAAATATCCTAATGAAAATTAGACCCCACCCACCACTCCCCAAAGTCCGGTAGGTGCTCCTCCTATTCTGAGGCTTGTGGTTGATTCAAATAGCGCACGGGGGTCACACAGGGGATATATCTAAAATTGTCAGAATCAGGGAACTCAATATTGAGTTGTATTTCCCTGGTCTCGTCTACTGTGTTTCAGTGAATAATGGATAAAATTTGATAGTCTGCAAGAAAAAGGACATTTTAAAATTCCACTTTAATTTCTGTAAAATACCTAATGGATTAGCACACTTCCTAAACACTGTTTTGAATACTTTAAGGGGTGTAGTTTCTTAAATGGAGTCACTTTTTGGGGGATTAACATACCCCCCCCCTCAAAAACCCATAACTGGGTGGTCCATATTAAAAAAAAAAAAAAAAAAAAAAAATTAAAAAATGATGCCAACCTGCAGTAGAATGTGGTAGATGCCAGTTATAAAATACAGACAGTCCCCCGGGGTTACAAATGGAATAGGGACTGTGGGTTTTGAAATTTAAGTTGAATTTGTTTGTAAGTCGGTAACGGGGTTATATTTTTTAAATTTAACCCCAGCAAAAATTTTTTTTTTTTTTTTCTTTTGGGTTTGTGGGGAAAAAGGTTTTTTTTATTTTTTTTTGCCGTTCTTTGCCCTTGTTAAAAAGATTTCAACTCTTTGTCCTGCTGGGGCCCATACGGGAGCTTGTTTTTTCCAACACTACTTTGCTGGGGAAAACATGGAACTACAATTTGGCAGAAATGCCCATAAGTCTCCGTTTGAAATTTTTCTTTTAATTTTTTTTTCTGGTAAAACCCTATCTATTTTAAAACACAGAAATGTATTAACTATGCAAATGGAAAATAAACAAGGATTGTTTGGACAAAAATGTATTACTATCTTAAAGCATAATGTGTAACGAGAAAACATTCTCTAAATCACATGGATAGGTAAAAGTACTAAAAAAAGTTTTTCCCCCTACATATAGTGAAGTCGGTTTTAAAAAAATGGGGCTGTCTGCGGGTGAAAAGGTGTTAAATAGGTGTTCTCACCACAGTGATTAGCTTTTAACATATAGAAAGAGGTAAATGAAGACTATTTCCAAATACATTACTTTTTGTTTGTTCAAGAAATTTTATCTCCTCTTAAAGCACACACATTTCTATGGTTACCGACCACCTCTCCCTGCTTTCTCTTATCTCCCCTTTTGTCCAAGCGGGGGCCCCTCTTTCATTTCTTCCATGGTGAGGGGACTCCTTGAAAAGCCCTTTCTTAGTAAGGGGAGTTTTTTTAAATTAACTAAATGAAAAACTTTCACTCTTTAGAGCTCTATAGATTTGTCTACCACACTTTTAATGAATCCCCAGCACTCATATCACTGTAACAGGTATAGTTTGGAATAGCAGAGCTGATATGTCGAACACTGCTATAGAACCACTCACAGGCTAACCAGAAAGTGTGAGTCTAAAGCTGCCTGTGGTTCTGTGATACTGCATGGTGCGAAAACCGTTTTCATTTTTGGGCCCCCGGGGGTTTCCCGAAAAAAATTAGTGCCAAAAATATTTTATATTCTCCTCCCCCCATGAAACACCTAGGGGTTAAAAACCGGGTTTTTCCTGAATGTTTCTTAAAATTTTTTTAAAAGAGCGCTACACCTCGTAGAATTTTTGAATAAACCCCAGATCCCCCGGGGGGAAGAAATTACTAAAAAAAAGGGAAGCGCGCTAAAAATTTTTTAAAAGAAACCCCCCTTTTAAGGGCAGGGTTTTCCCCGGGTGCTCCCCTTTTTTCTGCTGTCCTATCCAAGGGGACAGCACGCCTAAAAAGTTTAAAATTCCCCCGAGATTTTTGGGGAAGTTCAAAGTTTCTCTACCTTCCCGCCTTATCCCCCAAGGAAACCCAAGGGGTTTATATATAAAACTAGATCAGCTAAAAGCTATAAGGTTGCTTAAAAAATGGGAGGTAGATCTAGAGCGCTAAATAAGGATTAAAAATGTAACAAATTTATTCATAAATCCATAAAAAGGGTTTCGCGAGGATACAACCCCCTTCACAGGTCAGATTTTGGGGCCCAAAAAACAAAAAATTTTGTCCCCAAAAGAAAGTAAGGAAAATCAAACAAATAATTTACTTTTAAATTTCAAAAATATGTTTCCCTAACATTGGTTTAATGAAGTTGTGGGGGTATTAGAGCCATATTTAATATTTTTTGTGGGCTTCCATTGCTTTAAGGGTGGGATCCCTGCGTTTCGACAAAAATTTAATACAAATTTTTTGATTAAACATCAGGAAAGCAAAGAAACCCGTCTTAAAATACCTCCCAGAGTTTTTTCAAGATTCTTTGGGTTTTTTTTCCAAGGTTCCTCTTTTATCCTTTCCCCAAAATTCTCAATGATGTTTTATGTTGGTGCCGGGGGTGGCCCCCCCGTCCTAAACAAATTGAAACTTCTTTCCTTGGGGGAACTTTTGTAGAGATGGATGTATTAGATGGAGCCCATCCTCTGGAAAAAATTTTTTCCCCCTTTTTTTGAAAAGGGAATTTTAAAAAGGTAGCTAATTTCTTTTGAAATTTTTTTGGCTATTTTATTGCCCTTCCCCCTTGCAAAAGTTTTGCACACCCCCCTATGAAAGTAAACCCCAAAACCATGATCTTTCCAAACCCCCAGACTTAAAAAGTTTTTTTGGGGGTATCTTGGGTCCCTACCCGGGCCCCCAGTAGGTCTCCCCGCAGTATTTGGGTGGGGTGTGGTGTAAATTTTAAAATGAAAAAGTCATTTTGAGAAATCTACCCCTTTTGCCACTTTTCCACATCCATCCGTTTAAGGCTGGGGCCCTTTGGAAAAAAAGGTTTTTTTAATTTCCTTTTTTTAAAAATGCGGGGTTCTGGGCACTGATTCCGGGGCCATTGGAGGCCAAAACGGACGAATCCTACAAAATGTTTAGTTGCACAGGAACCTTTAGGTACCAGGGGCCGTTTGGGGCTTTGCTAAAATGGAAGAGGGGTGGGGCCCTTTTATTTTCGAACCAACAAACTTTCCCCCTGAGCAGTTTGTCTTTCGGGGGTCCGGGCCCCGGGGTTTTCAAAAACATTTTCCCGGGTTTTTCACTTTTTTTTTTTAAATTTTTTATACTTTTAACTGAGACACCCTAAAGGTGCCAGCCACCTCTGCAATGGGTCCCGGTCTTCAGCCTCTTGATAAAACAAGGTTTGGTCCAGGGTGGGGTTTTGTCCCGTTGTAGAGGGCAAGTTGCAGTTCAAGTGAAGGTCTGGGGGGGCTGAGTTTTTTTTTTCACACCCACTAATTCAGGGGTCCCAACTCCAGTCCGCAAAAGGCCCACCAACAGGTCATGGTTTTTTGGCCCTTTCCCCTTTGGCCCCTTGCCCTCGGTGATTTCCTTATTGTCAGTGCATTCTGTGGGATATTCTAAAAACAGACCCGTTGGGGGTCTTGAGGACGGAGTTTTGGGGGGCCCTGGGCTAATTAAACCCGATTAATTATTGAGCACAGGTGAGGCCCGTAAAAATAGGATTGGGTGTATTATATGACAAGGGGACAAAACTTTTGTTTTGCCCCAAAAAACTGAACCCCTTTCTGTGTTTCTTACATTAAAGAATATTTAAAAAAATGAAGCCCAAATTTATTTTCATTTTAAAAAAAAAAAAAATCATTTTGGGGGGTTTTAGCTTTTATATGAGTTTTTCCCCAAAAAAAAATGGAGAAATTTTAAAATTCCCCCTTTTAAGCTTTGGTTTCCACAACATGGATAAGCGACAGAACGTCTGTCGGAGACTGTAGTGTAGAGTCCAGTGCTATTTTATATACAGCGGCCAAAGAGACACACATATGGCCTCTGTAGGGCCATTTGATCCTAAGGATACATTAAGCGTATATGTTGGGAGCTTTATTGGAGCACATGCTAAATGTACATCATAAGCGTGATGTGAATCTAGCCTTAGACCCTCACTCATCTAACACAGATCACCATAGCAACTATTGTGCCATCATCCACCTTTTATGAACAGCATCACTCAGCTGAGATGATGAAACGTGACCAATTGTAGCTCCTCACATGTTAGCCAGGTCACACCTGCACCCAGCCTTCCCACCAACTAGGAGACCCTTCCAGTAGCTCCCCCACCAAACCCCAGCAACTCAATATCCATCTTGATCAGCCGTTATATTTAGCCAGTACCAGGAACCCTGCCCAGCCTGGTTATCTCACCATGGTCGATATATGCCCCTTGTGATGTGCCACTGTCAGGGCCATCTTTGGCCACGTCGGCCACTTTTCCTTGGGCACACTTAGACATTGCCGGGGGGCCCCACAAGCAAAAGGGGCCCCATTTGGTGTTAATCCCCAAGAATGAAGGCACATACCCTGGATCAAGGGCTTGGCTCTGCTTATTTAACCGTTTGTGTGTTTTTCGGATGTGTAAACAGTTAAGAACAATGGTGGCGAAGGGACCTTTTGGCTCCCTGCCCTGCTAGTTAGCCTTGTAGGTGGCAGGCTGCTTACACATTGTCAGAAGGGTGTCTCAACATAGATAGCGTGAAGATATGGGTGTGTTTGGGTGTGACTAAAGGCGTGTATTTGGGCAGGGCCCAATGAACTGCTATGTCCGGGGGCCCATAATGCTTTTAAGATTGCCCTGGCCACAGTCCCACCTTATTACCCGGAACGGCACAACAATGGGGGGACTGGGGAGATTTGCTTTTCCTTTAAAAAATCAAAATTTAACCCGGGTTTATTGAAATTTTCCATTTAATAAAAAAAATTTATACTGAAAAAAAACCAAAAAAATACTTTCTTGTCAAATTTTCCCAAAAACCTTTTTTGATCCCCCCCCCCAAAAATTCCCCCATTGGTTGGTTTGTGTGGGGGTTATTAAAGGGGCCCCCTTTCACTCTGGACCCTTGCTGTATCAGGACTCCATTAAAGGGAAAAGGGAGGGTGTGACCCCCCTCTCTTTCCATGGAGACTTTCCAAAGGGCCCCCTTTTTAGTAGGGGGGTCCCAACGATAAAAATTTAGGGTATAACTTATCGATTTTTCTTCCCCTGTTCCTCTAAACTGCTTGATGGCATTGGGGAGGAGTCTGAATGGAGTGGTGGACCAGCATGCACAATGCCCTTGTATCCACCAAAAGGGAAAACATGGTATTTCCCCAAAAGCTAACCCTGCACAACCTAATAAGGGGTTATACAGATTTTATCCGGGTAACACCTGCAAACAAATTTCCCTTTGGCGCTAAGTGATTTTTAACCTGTCCGGTACTTTGTGGGAAATCCCAGGACAGAAAAGAGTTTTTGGGCCCACATGATGAAAACTTCTAATCTCAAACCCCTTTTGTTGCCATAGCAGCAATCAGGCCCCCCCTCCATTTCTCCAGACACTATAGAAATGAAAAGGGAATTGATGGTTGTTTGGGAAACAAAGTGATTTTTTAGCCCAGACCGTTTTCATCATTTTGGTTTTTAGGGAAATTCATTTTGGGACTTTCCATTTGGAAATATTGATGTGTTTTCCTTGCAAATCCGGGGGTTGGTTCAGAATTTCTACCCAGATTTTTGTTTCAAATCCGGTGTTTGCCTCGTTTGTTTGGAAGGGGGAAGGGGTATTGTTGCATCTTGGGGCAAATTTTGGTGAGCCCCTTAATAGGGGTGTAACCAAGCCTATAAAAGAAATGAACAGACCACATGGGATGAACCGGACCTCTATCCCTGATAAGTAGTTTGCTGGTGAAACATTTTGGGGGAGGTCAGGCATTACTTTTTTTTTGTTTTTTTTCTACCATTTTTTTCTTTTTTTTTTGTGTGTGTGTTACCCGCTGCAAGGTTTCACGGGGAAACCTTATGCTTCATGTCACAGATTGGGATGATTGCCCAAGAAAGTTTTTTGGTTTCCCTTTTTTGCATTTAGAAATCATGACAAAAAGGTTTTTGGCTTATTTCGGGGCATATTTACGGACGTATTTACGTCCGCAATTCGTCCCAAATACGTTTCAAATAATGAACAATTAGATTAGCATTATTCCCAAATGTAAAATACGCCTGTCTTTCAACGGGGCGTATTTTCGCAACTTTTTTGCGGGGTAAATCCCCAAAATACATCGAAAAATTAATCCCGCATTTTTAAAGGGTATTTTGCAACGTAAATCCCAAGTAAAGAGTGGGGAATTATTTACGACTAAATCGGGCCCCTTTTGACAGTATTTGAAACTATTTTGGGGGGTATTTGCGGGCGAAAAAGCTCCGAAATACGCCCCGAAAAACCGTGGAACATACCATAGGGTTTTCCTGCTGAGGCGTTCACCAGATTTTTTAATAGAAAAGGAGTTATTTTTTCACAATTAGAAGGGGTAAATTTGAGACAAATTGAGAGGTTAGAAAAGGTTTTTAAAAAGTGTTTTTGAGGGTTAAGGTTGTACATAATAAAAGTTAAGTTTTTTTGGGTTTATAGACTGAAACGTTTTGTTTGTCATGGCAAAATAGTAAATATTGCCTCTGATTTGGACACAGGTTAGACCCATAAAAATAGGGCTAACCTGCATCACCCCCCTGCTGGAACAGGAAACTGGTATTTACCGAAATTTTTCAGACTGGACTAAATTTTTTCCCGTTTCCGCTGTGTAAATTTTTTTGGTTTCAGCTTCTGGGGTTTAAAAACCATGGCAAGTAGAGATCTTTAAACACAAAGTATATTACAAAGTTGTAGAACTTTCAGTCGTTCCTAAGGTGTACATACCCTACTTTAAAAGGGGGTTTTCCCAAACTTTTAAAACCCCCCCCGTCTTCCCATGCGCTAAAAAAGAAATTTTAACCCTACTGCTCCCCACCACCTTTCCCCTGGCCCCAACTCCTGGGGCGCCCCGGGCCTTTAAAAAGAAGTCATGTCAGGTCACAAGATTCTGCAACCAATCCGGTCCAACGCAGCGCATATAAAGGGCTTGGAGTCGGCAAGCCCAAAACCTCCGACTCCCAACTCCGACTCCCCTGTTACTGTAATACACCCCCTGTTACTGTTACTATGACTCCCTCATACATGGCACATGTTTAAGTGATAACTTAACTATAGTTAAATGGTGACCTCAAACTGTTTTATCACCTTATGAGACAATAATCAAGCTATTTAGGGAGAAAAAGACAATGACAACAAAAGGAACAAAGTT
Organism: Phyllomedusa bahiana; assembly: GCA_025379985.1. Lineage (NCBI taxonomy): Eukaryota > Metazoa > Chordata > Amphibia > Anura > Hylidae > Phyllomedusa > Phyllomedusa bahiana. The sequence goes on along the minus strand of JAODAL010004956.1, from coordinate 39,812 downwards.
TTGATCTTTTGAAAACTTTTGGGAGATTGGAGAAAAAGCTGTATTTGTATCCAAGTCCATTGCACCCAAATTTGGGAATGGTTTTAGAAGAGACCCGGGGTCAATTTTTGGGCTACTGCTGATTCTGATTCAGACCCAGAAGGATTCACTAGTATTGAAAACCCAAAGGTGGATTTTTTCCCAAAACAAAAAATAATAAAATTTCATTTTGATTTTTAGGAAAAACAGTAAAAAATACTTACAGAAAAAATCTGCAGAAAATAAAAAGATGTAAATACTTTCAAGTCAAAATTTAAGTATATGATTAAAAAGATTTTATAAAATTAAAAATGCCTCATAACAAACGTGTGTAGGTGAGATATGGAGCCTAAAAATCTCACAAGTTCAAAAACCCTTTTTTTCCCTTTGCTTTTCGTGTAAATTATTTATTAGATATGACTTTAGAACACAAAAAAAATGTAAATATGCAAAACACTACAGGAACATTCGTGGAGTCTCTGAATTTGTTCTGAGAAATAATATTGCCTCCATCAGATCCTGCATACATGAGCTCATTATTTCCAGACTAGAGAACGGCCTCTCTTCACTAACTTGGGTTAGGGGCAAAGCGGTGACCACAGGGGCAACATCTCTGACAATGTCGGGGTATAAAGGAATTGCTTCAGCCACAGTCATTTTTTGATGAATGGTTGAACTCTTCTACTTCTTTGAAAGCAGGTGAAAAATTTTGCTGAAATCTATTTGCCATGGGAGCAGAATCTTTTCCCTGGGGCAGCGCTTTGCCTGCTCCATGTCATCAATAACACTCCTCATGTAATGAGGCTGAAGATATGGGAGCAGAAACACCGGCCGGACCCAATTCCTCTAGCTCTTTGTACTGCATCAAACTAACGGGACCAATTTATTATATATTTTGGGAGTCGGAGTCGGTCCCTTTTATGACGACTCCGACTCTTGCAAAATAGGCTCTGACTCCACAGCCCTGCATATATAGCATATGACCACAGAGGTCCATGATTTGCTGCAGCATCCTGTCCTCCATGACTGTGATGTCATCAGTGAGGGACCGGGGCTCTAGAGCGGTAGTGATGGGAGAGATAAGTATGGGTTAATTTTCTCTTTTGGGACAGTGGACGGGTGGTAGGAAGGTTTTTGAAAGTATTGGAAAACCCCTTTAATTATTGTAGCTTGTTGTTTGTGAAATGCATGCATCTAATTCTGTTTTCAACCTTCCTAGGAATTTCTATACTTGCTGGTAGCACAAGAAAAAAGGGAGCCATGGCATCCAAGACTCATTCACACAGTGCTTTTGAGAGTCTGCGTCCATTTTGTGTTAACCTGACAGTGGAGCAGTCTGTGCAAAATGTAAGAAACTTACGGACACAGATCTCTTCAACCGATGTGTCCGCTCTTCAAGAACTTCTGGACTATGTTCTTTTCCCTCTGCGTTTCTCCATTAAGGCACCTGGCCCCAAAACGGCAGGGTTGGTGCAAGCTGTTCTTGAATGTATTACCTATGTTCTCTCCGTCACACGTATCAAAAGCGCAGTAGCTTTAGAGGAGATGTTCGGTGAGTTGTGTAGCTGTGTTCCCGCAGAGCCGGCTCTGCCAGTGCCTGAGGAAATGAAATTGGCCATCGTGTTAGCAATGCAATCTCTTGTGCGATCTTCTAGCGCTGATATGCTCCATGTGTTGTACAAACCATCCATGGTCCCTGAGATGGGATTCACCATCAGTATGCTGCTGAAGCTTGCAGAAGAAGAGAAGTCGCGTGATCTCCGTCTGGAAGCTTTGACCCTTTTGGAGAGATTGCTAATGCCAGAACTCAAGCGGGACACCTCTCTGGGTGAACTGTTTGCTTCTTTCCTTCCTGGAGTATGTACGGCATTAACCAGGGTAATTTGTAATGACAATAAGCAAGGGTACAGAATAACAGCTGGTGCAGTCGGGGTGTGGGCTGGGATAGTCATCCGGGTCCTGTCCGATGAGAGTCTGGCACGAGTGCCGGAAAAAAAACCTGTTTACCCCGGATTGTCTGCACGGGTGGCAGAGCTCATCATCCACAGGGATAAGACTTGGTTGAAACAAACTGTTGACCGTTTAGTGAAACAGATAGCGAAAATCACAGACCGTTGCACTGGCGACCCTCACTGGAAAGTGCGCTTGGCTCTGGTGGACTTGGCTAAACTCTTGCATGCCCATTGCTGGAATACATTAGCGGAGGCATCAGGGACTCTCTTACGAATATTAGTAAGTCATATGAGTGATGATAGACCTGAGGTCATGGCAAAGGCTCGTGAAGCTCTAATTGAGGTTTCCAAGGACCGGCCATTTTCCAAGGACAGGCCAAATTCCAAGACTCTGGCCGATGTGCTATCGGAGAACCTCCATTCTCTAGCTGTGACTCTTCCAAAGCTGCTGAGCTCTCAGGATGACCAAGGCAAGCTGCACACCTTAGCACTTTTTCTAGGCTATCTGCAGCTTCTTGGTCCTAGGCTTAATTTTACTCTGCACTCTCCTGTTCACCTTCAACACCTTTCATCTGCTCTCCTGCAGACGCTAGAGTTAGACTTATGCTCAGTTAAGGTATTGGAAGAAAGACTTCCATCCTCCTCATCGGCTCTCAAGCAGCAAGACGTAGCACATACTGGAGTCCAGCAGAAGACCTTCCGCTTTTTTAGGGACCCAAATATTTTTTCCCATATTCAGAATATCTGCAGGCTCTTGGGTTATTATGGGGATTTGTATTTATTAACAGACCACTTCTTGGGTCTCTATCGAACACAGAAACTATCTGCTGTGATTGTCCTGAATCAGCTAGTACTAGGGGCAGCTGGGGTTGACACTGAAGCACTTACTGGGGGTCAACGGGTAATGGAGCTTGGTGAACTCTTGGAGGCTATACGCCCTCTTTTGGAAGAGTACTTGGACCCCGCCAACTGGCACCTTCTTACCTGTCAGTACAGTGATGAATTGGTAGATCGGATGGCAGTGCTTCGTGTTGGGGGTCCGCCAAAACCAACTGTTACTGACATGACTGCTAACGCTTGGAAGCTTTGTCTGCAATTGGAAGGTATCGCCTGCTTTGCCCAGGCCCTTGGCTGCAGTTTCCGCCCCCTTCTTATATCTGTTCTATACCCTCTTCTTGAGAAGGCTGGAGATCCATCCTTAATGGTCAGTGGGACAGCATTGGTGGTTTTGGACACTGTCAGCCGAACTTGTGGATACAAAGATGTCAACCAGCTGATCCAACTCAATGCAGATTATTTAGCAAGTGAAATCTCTGTTGGCCTCAGACGTATTCAGCGTCGCCATGGGGGTGCTGCACGTGTACTGCATGCCATGTTGGAGAATTGTGGACCTTGTCTCCTGCCGCTCTTAGAGGAACTCGTCCAGGATCTGCTTCCAGCATTGGACCAATCACAGAATGAAGGCGCCAAAATCCTTTTTCCTGTGCTAAATTGTCTTGTCACAAGATTAGGTAATTAAGATGTTCTATCTACTATGCGGAACTATATAGAAAAAATAACCAGTCTGCTATAATCAGTCCATACTAACTATGGAAGCTTGGCTGCACGTCTAACATTGAGTATATGGTGATGTTTTGAGGTGCAGAAGGTAGCACATTGGGGGTAAGAAAGTATGATTGGGTGCTATATTAGAGTTAAAGGGAACCTGTCACATTGAAAATGCTATCTGATCTGTTTGTAGTATGTTATAGAGCAGGAAGAGCTGAGCAGATTGATATATTGTTCGGTGGAAAAAGATACAGTAGAACTTGTATTTTATTAATTTAAATCCCGGCTTATTGTGGGTTAAGGAGTCCAGTAGGTGGTCTTACTAGGGATTAACAACCTTCTTTGTATGATACAGAGATGGCGCTCAGTCACTGATAGCACCACCTGTCGGACTCTTTAACCCGGAATAAGTAGGGATTTAAATTAATAAAATACAAGTTCAATGTGACAGGTTCACTTTAAAGGGTTTTTCCATTTTAACAAAATGCTCATCAAGCGGTGGGGGGGGGGTTCTAAAGTAGAAATAAATAAACCTTGCCTTTTAAACCTGGGAATAGAAGGCTTTACTAAAACAGACCTATACTTTAAACGCTCACAGGTCCTCTTTAAAGGGAACCTGTCACATAGTTTATGCCCCCCTTGCCGAGGGCAGCACAAGCTAGTGACAGACATGCTATTTCCAGCGCTGTGTCCCTTATTGAGGAAGATGCAGGAGTTTCAGAGCATTTAATGCTCAAATCGGCAGTTTTCAGCCAGAAGGGAGTCATGAAATAAGATTTGAGCATTAAATGCTCTAAAACTACAGCATCTTACAGAGTAAGGGACACAGTGCTGGAAACAGCATGTCTGTCATTAGCTTGTGCTATCATCAGCAAGGAGGGCATAACCTATGTTACCGGTTCCCTTAAAACCCGCTGATACAGTGTATCGTTGCAAGTGATGAAATGGTTAAAGAGGATGTATCGCTTCTTCAGTTGGGCTGTTCTCTTGAAGCTTGGTGCTCTCACTTCCTGAAATCCAGGGACGTTTCTTCCCCTTCCAGCTGGGTGTTTCTTAACTGAAGGGAGATGACATCATCCCCCCTTAACTGTTCATGCTGGCTCCAGTGTGTCACCCCCCCCCCCCCACTCCGCATATCACTGTCCTCTCCCTATGCAGTCTTATTTTGTAAGAGCTCTTTACATACCACAGGCCTGCATTCAGTCTAGACAGCCTTCTATGAACTCCTGATCTCTCACAGCTGGCGGTTTGCTACAGTTGAATCCATCCAGAGCACAGATCCGTCTCCCTTCATGTTTACATAAGGCACCGCTGCAAAATTCTGCTGTTTTCTGATTGTAGCAATAGCTGCAGTGTCAATGAGGAGCAGTTAGCTGTATAGAGTGAAATTTTTGTCGGCCCCTTACATGCAGGAGCATTAAGACACCGGGTAACAATTCTGCTGTTTTCTGATTATAGAGAAAGATGCAGTGTCAATGAGGAGGCAGCTAGCTGTATAGAGTGAAATTGTTGTCGGCCCCTAATTCTGAATGAGAGGCAGGAATGCAAGCTCCATGAATATGGCTGGCGGGGGCCAGAACAGAATGTAAATTATTAGAGCCCTCAGCCAATGAAATGCAAGGAGGTGGGAGCCGACTATCTGACCAGCACTGGAGAAGTTTGTTTACAGAAAACGAAGATAAGGAATACTGTGAAAACAAGACAGCTTTACTAATGACATCCAATTGCAAAGTTGCTTGTTTTTACTGTCCCTTATTCTGAAGGCCATTTTATGAAATGATACAACCCCTTTAAGCCTTTTGAATCACCTGGATTTGTGAACTGGTTATTAATAAAAATGTGCCTGTGTGTGTTTTAGATAGCAATACTGTGCAAACAGTTGTACCATTCATGTCTTTTATCAAGCTTTAAACATCCATAGTGCAGGAATAAAAAGTATGTGAACCCATGAACTTTTAAATCCCACCTTTAGCAGCAATTACCTACACCAGTAAGAAGTGACTTCCGCTTTAATCTGTCATCAAAAAGCAAGTCCGGTGCTTCTTTTTTATAAAAACAATTTTTCTGTTTCTTTATAGGGCATGTTCACACGACGGGTTCGGCCGCGGCCAAAACTCATCCTAAGCTCGCGTCTCCCGACGCGGGTTTTCAGCGCGGGCGCTGGGCGTGGTCGCGGCGCAAGTGGGGCGCGGCTTGCGGCGTGGGTTTGCCCCCATGCAAATTAGTAGGCAGGGGGCCAGCCGCGCACCAGCCGCGGTGACATGCCTAGCACCGCCGCGCTGAGGACTCCCTGTCAGAATTGACAGAAGAGATCACAACATGCGCGGCAAGGGCCGCGGCCAAACCCGCGGCGTGTGAATATTAACGCGGTTTCCCATAGGAAACCATGTTAATAAACTGGCCGCGATTTGGCCGTGGTTTTGGCCGCGGAACAGGTCCATAAATCCACCATAGACATTAAAATCACACAATTCTCTGTAGCATGCCTTATTAGAATGCTAAACATGTGATATACTCAAGTGCATCCGTGTGGCCCTTCTGTGCCGTTCATCTAAGCTTCATCCCCATGCATATAGCGTAGACCAGAGATGCCGGTAACCAGGCGAGACGAGCGCACCCTGCACGACGTTTCGGAGGACTCCTCCTCCTCCTTCTTCAGGCATGCATATAGTGAATCACAACCTTCTTAAATCCTAAAACCAATGGGATTTTATTTGCATTTATTTGCTTCCACTTTAATCTACTCTGTCCATAGAACATTTTCCTAGGAGCACCACGAAACATCCAGGTGGTCTTGAGTCAACTTAAGACAGGCCACAGTGTTTTTGGGCTAGCAACGGCTTCCTCAATGGTGTTTTTCCATGAACTACATTCTTTTTTTAGCCTATGTTCACACGACGTATTGCGGCGCGTATCTGTGCACACCGCAATACACCTGCTGCTGAAAGTACGCTATTGCCAGTGCGTACTTTCAACAGCGCTACACCCTGGCCTCCTATCACTTTCATTTTTTTGCTGGGAAATACGTCAGGTTATCCTAGCGCAAATACGTGCCCCGCAAATATGTCGTGTGAGCATACCCTTAGTGTTTTTTTTCTAACAGTGGATTTATTACTAAGGCTATGTTCACACGGCTTATTTTGGGGCGTATTTGCGGACGTAATTACGTCCGCAAATACGCCCCGAAATACGTTTCAAATAATGAACAATTAGATTAGCATTGATTCCAATGTAAAATACGGCTCGTCGTTCACACGAGCCGTATTTCCACGACGTATTTTCGCCATGTACATACGATCGTAAAATTTTGTCCCCTGTCACTTCTTGAGGTGTATTTCGCAACGTAAATCCCCATAGTAAAGAATGGGGAATGTATTTACGACGCGAAATACACTCCACACTTTGTGACACATATTTGCAATGTATTTCGGGAAGTATTTGTGGACGTAAGTCCGTCCGCAAAATAAGCCCCGAAATAAGCCGTGTGAACATAGCCTAAAGGTTTTTTCACTTTTTTGAGTCTTCTGTACCCCCTGGGTTTTCTCTCTCCTCATTCAGCATTGCCTGTTGCGATCTTAAAAGGATGCCCACTTATAACAAGAGTAGGGGTATGTACACACGGTGCATTGTGACGCATACTGTATGTGCTGCAATACACCGGCTGTTTTAGAAGTACGCGCTGGTGGCGCATACTTCTAAAGCGTGGGGGGGACGGCACCATTCACTGTAACTTCTCTCTCCCGGCGTACAATACGGGGAGATGGACATAATTCATAGCTCTCATAGAGAGCTATACCGTTATTACGGGGCGCAGTTCAGGTGTATTGAAGTGCAAATATGAGCCCCGCAATTACACAGTGTGAATTCTACATTTCGTGATAATTTGTGTATACACCATTCTTTAGATTTTGTATCAAGGCAGGGTTCACACCATCAGTCTTGCGTGAGAAGAAGTGATTTCTCATTAACTAGACCTTGTGTGAAACCTTTACTTCCAATCTTCTCTTCGTGATTCAAGCATCTTTTGCCAGTTAGCTCCTGGAGAAGTCATTACCCAGAGGTCACCCTCATTTTTCTCCCTGCACTGTGGATGTTTGCTTAATGTGTTCAATATGTCATGATCGGTACAATTGTTTCAGTTATTAGTTTTGTTGGGCTAGGTCTACACAGCACAGGATTTTCGGCGGATTCAGTATTTTGGATCCGCCAAAAACCTACAGTACACGGTGCGGATTTTTTACAGTCGGATTTAAAATCGGGCAGAATATGCAACATGTTGTATAATGAGCAGGGCTGCATCAGATTCACTCCATTCAATTGTACGGGCCGGCGACAAATCCAGAAACCGACCGCGGCTTTTGCGTGAATCTGCCACAGTCCAGCAATGTCAAGATGCTGTCAGATTTTGGACGCCATTTTGACATTTGCTATGTAGACCTAGCCTTAGCTTGTGTGCCTCTATCACTGAAATTTAATTAAGAATTTAGACCTATCTAGTAGTAACCAATGCAGGAATCTGGATAGTTCCATAGAGTGTACTAACTTTTTGGTGCAATTGTATATATTTGATGTACAGCAGGGCTGCTTTGCATGTAGTAGTCTTAGTTGCTGTCTTACAGGTAAATGGTTTCCTGCATCGAACACCACTGCTAAACCAGCAACCAACGCATTCATTCATCACCAGATGCCTAATAGGAACATGGCACAGGAGATTACACAGTTTGTCCAGGAGTTTATAAAACAACGGCGAATAGCAAAGGGAGATGTTGAAGAAGAGGAGGAGGAGGAGGAGGCTGCAGGTGACTACACATTACATTTATGATACAAAAAAATCACTAATTCAGATTCAGAACATTACTTTATGGCATCAATTAGTGAATGTTATTTGTTACGTAAATTTGAAGAAGAAAAACTAATCCAAAATGACTTCTCTGTCTCAAAGGGTTGTCTGGTTCTATATTCCTTGTTGGAATACCCTCTTGGGCAAGCTAATAGAAGGCAGGTCCTGGGTTCAGGACCCTCCCCTTCCAGCCACAGCAAAGAATGGCTATAAAGAGCCTCCGTCTCTCTGGAGGACCTGGCACATTCGTGCATTACACATTCAGCTGACTGTATTAGACATCATGTAGTGCCTCATTCCCCCTGCAGTGGCGCTGTTTTGGGCCTTTTTTTTTCAGATGGTTCCTGGAGGGCTTTTTATTTTTTATTTTTATTAATTATAAACATTTGATTGCATATATAAATGATACTTACTAAAAAATAATCCAAAAACATGAAAATGTCAGTTGTGAAGCATAATGTCACCAAATGGTTCCTATTAAAAGGGTGCTCTGATGAAGCCAAGTTACTGCACAAGTCATCTCTTGGCTAGCTCCAAACCAACTGTGAATGAGGAGGGCTGCCGTTCATATTCAGTTCTATGACCGCTCCTGAGAGGGGTTTTGCCATGTAGTAACATTTATTTGGAAATCTTGCAAATTAAATAATAAACATTTTCACCATCATTATTAAAAATTCTGCACCATTTTTGTTTTAGCTGCTCCCTTAGTGATCCATAGTTCACAGCTCATCTCTAGGGGATTCGACCAGTGACAAGAGCTCCTCAGTCTCTCGGACATTCTCAGATATCATCTCTCCTCTCATGCAGCTACTGTCAGTCTATTACCTGCTTAGTAATCGCATAAACTCGCTTCTGAGGAGTGTTCAACCCCAGGTGCTGTCATTCTACCCCTGTGCTCTGTACTCCTTAGGAATTAGTCAAACAGTGCAAAAAAAAAAAAAAAAAAAAGAGACCTCATACAGGTATGAAAAATCCATGTTTGGCTACTGCAGGGATTTGAACCAAAGTTTGGGGACAGAAGCTCTTACAGCTCACAGAACTAAACCAATCCCAAAAAATATTTTTTGGGATTGGTTTAGTTCTGTGAGATGTGTGGAGAAGGTCCCAGTGATTGATTTATTTTTTTCGTGTTAGCCACAGAAGCTCTAACCACTCAGCTAATTTGTAACTGCTCACAGATCTTTAAACATACCTTTATTTGACTAGAGTGAGCACACTGTGAGGAAAAGCATGGTGATGCCAGCCTGCTGGTTTACACGATATGCTTTTCAAACAAATTATATACGCCCCCTTTTGAGCACACTGAAAGCTGAAGGTGGATAAAGCAGGTATGAAATGACTTTGTGGCAGAACCCTTTTAATATAGCCAAGTGTGTGAATTTGGCTATATTCAGGAGCTCACATAGAAGTGAATGTGGAGGACGGCCATAAGCGTCGCCCTCTTCATTCACATGTACAATCGGCTGGAGAGCCAACGTGTGCATAACACTTTGCTTTGTGGGAACACCTCTCAAATTGACTACAAAAAAGGTTTTGTTTTTTTACAAGATTTAATATTTACATTTACTGTTTTAGATGTATTGGCTCCTTCAGAAGAAGTTAATGACCAGAAGCCACAGTTGCCCACCCATGTCGAGATCACCAGAATGGTGGCAGAAAAATGTACACACTTTCTATCCCACAGTGATACACAGCTTCGCCTACAGGTACAGTAGCAAAAATAAGGACACACTGACAAATACATGACTAATGGCAAGACGTGGTCAGAGAACAAAGGAAATGCTTAAAGGGGTTTTGCCACAAAGTAAAATTGAAGTGGAAAGTTTGAAAATTAAATAACAAACATTTTCACCATTCATCACTATCAAAATTTCTGCACCGTTTTTGTTTTAGCTGCTCCTTTAGTGATCCATTGTTTACAGCTCATCTCCAGGGGATACGACCAGGGACGAGAGCTCCTTGGTACTGGTCGCACATGCTCAGACATCACCGCTCTTCTCAGGTAGCTACTGAGTATTCAAACCCCGGGTGCTGTCATTCTACTCCTGTCCTATGGACTAGTTAGTAATAAGTCATACAGTGCAAAAAAAAAAAAAAAAAACCTCAATGAGGTCTGTGCATTGATAAAGAGGAAAAAATCCACAGGTTAAGTTCTTGCAGGGATTTGAACCAAGGACCCTTGTGCTGTAAAGCAAAAATGTTACCTCTGCGCTACAGTGTAGCTACTTACAATTCTATACATAAACAGACCTTCCTTTCACTAGAGAGGGGAGAGGCATGGTAATGTGATCCTGCAGGGTCACGTGAAATGCAAATCAAACAAATCACACACGCCCCCTTCTGAGCACACAGAGCTGAAGAGCTGGATGCAGGAGGTATGAAATGAGATTGTGGCAAAACCCCTTTAACCAACTGTAAACGAATTTGAATTACGTTGGTAGAAACAAAGCAGGAAAGTGATAAATGTGGAGCGACCTTCCTGTGTTAACATGAATAGAAGGTCACATGGTATTTGCCATTGGTCACATTACATTTCCATAGCCTTCTATGCAGAAATAATTATTCTGGCTTCGCTGACTAACCTATTCAAGGTTCCTCAGGATATTTGGGTTCATGTTATCACGTGTATACTTGTATAATCCAGAGCATTTCTTTAGCTTTTCTGCACTTTTTCTCACTCTTAAGAGTTTGTATATGATCTAAACTGCAGCTGTTTTTTATAGCCTGTGGGGGGAGCCAGCTTGTTGAATTGCCTGTTTCTATCCCTGTATAAGCTGTAATGTAATGTGTATAGGATCTCTAGGACTTTGACTTACTCTGCAGCTACCTCTAATAGGTGTCACTAGAGACACAGCTTTCTTCTAATAAAGCATTGCCTGGCCTTTAACATTCCTTATGCCAGCTAGCTGTTTCTTCAAAAAAAGAAAAAAACACTCCTCCACTCTACAAAAGCTTCTTGCCCATCCCGCCATGTGAAACAACTTTGGAACAGATGTCTATATAGGGTTTCTCTTTCTTGTGGAGCAGATTCTGGTTTGGGTATAATCCCTAGTCAAGTTTCGAGACTCTATATTCAGTTGTACATTGACTTATTGGAAAGTTGCTGCCAATAGGTGTCACTTGTGACAATTTTCCTCCTTTTTGAAGGAGCTTATTTGCATACTTTCTTCCCAGGCAGCATTTCCAGGCCTGTAAGATCTTCTACACCATCTTGTGGTCTCCACAAGGAGAATCCAAATTCTTTGACCTAAGATCTCCTTGCTTTACAAAATATCACTGCGCCCCTTCCTTAAAACTTCTTTACCTCCTAGCATAAGCATATAAAATGGATCTAAGAGGGGGATGTAGTGATGGTTGGATACAGTGATTGGAACACAACGAGGTGGAGGATGACCAAGTAAATCAGGAGGATATTGTGGAGAATCAAGTACTCCTAGCTCTATAGGTCACTTTTAGTACCAAAACCTACTAATGGAGCAACTGACAAGTAGGTTCTAGGGATAATGTGGGCACTTTTTAATTGAGCTTTACTTTAGTTTTGCTGGAATAAGCCATTAATGTCTAAGAAGAAGTAGATCTATATACCGGTGTTGTCCATTGTCTTAAAGTTTTGTCCTTCTCTGCAGGTCCTGGACACTTTGTGTCTCTCTTTGATACCACTTCGTTCCCATGAAGATGTACTTCTACCGCTCGCTCATAAGATCTGGCCATGTCTTGTGAAAAGACTGTTGCAGGATGAGCCACTAGTTCTCCTGCGAGCCTTCCAGGTATGGACCTCTCCACTTTCTTATGGTCCACCTTTATCACGTAACCTCATCTGACTATTCACAAGTTTTGCTTCTTCCCAGACGTTTTGTCATTGTTACCAGTCATTCTTGGATATTGCCATTACTCTGTTACATGTATCCAATTTTTCCAAATGGTCTTTTTTTTCAGATGCTTGTGTCTCTAGCAGCATCCTGCAAAGACTTCCTCCGGCAGCGCGTGTGTAAAGATGCTCTTCCTGCGTTCCTTACATCTCTCCGCTCTCAGGCTCTTGTCAGCTGCCATGCTGGGCCCGAATATAGCTACACTCTAGGTTTCAAGTTGCAGAGAGCTATATTGGATGGCTTGGGGACACTTTGTGTAGACTTGGCATTGGGTGAGTCACTGAGCAAAATTTACAGTTGATGCACAGATAAGTTATCAGCATAAAAAGATGAGTAACTTTATTGTACATTGATATTACTTAGCTGGCATTGATCCTGAATTACAGCCTGTATTATGTTCCAGAGCTGTATTCATCTTGAAGTATTGACATGTCAATTCTTTGTCAGCGCTGAAAAGATTTAAGCCGCGGAAAATCAGCGTTGTGTGAACAATGACACTGATTTTCTATAAGGAATAATAAAAGTCTGAATACAGTTGCTAATTCGGAGACCAATTCAGTACTGGATCCGCCCCAGAATTGGTGTCCAAATCCATCAGGTGAACACACCCTTATCATTTACCTGATGTTTTATTGATGCATTGGGATGGTTTTTGTCACAGGAGCTGGTTTATAGACTCAAAGGGAATGTGTCATCAAAAATGACTTATTGTTTAACTCACGTTTTTATGTTCAACACATTTTTTAAGAATTTTTTGGTTATATTTTTTTTTAATTTTCCATATCACTTTCAATATTTTTTAATAATTCTTAAGTCCTGCAGTTTTCACTTTGGCCACTAAGCCTAATTATCGTCTGACACTTCCTGTTCTGTAGAGAGAGATTTTCAGTTGTCTGCTCATTATTAACACAAGCAGGGTCAAACTGAAAGGAGACACCAGTGTGTATAGGTAACACAGGATCCACCAGTCACAAGAGGAGATAGTCACAGTTCACCCTTTCACCTCCCTGCACAGTGACTTCTTCCCAGGTCGCAGAGCATGACTAGAAAACACTCCTATAGAAGTGAATGGGACTGAGTCAGTCTTAAAGGGGATTTGCCAGGACACCAGTTACTTATCTCTTATCAGCAGGGGAGTAGAATATAAACAAATCATGCAGGCTACAGGGGAGAGAGGGAGGGGGTGAGCAAGGAGTGAGGAATAAGGGGGCGTCTCAAAACTTAACTGAAATAATAACAGTACAACAGTGGATTCTCTATACAGCAAGACACAGACTCATACACTGCACTTTCTTCCCTGTCCCTTAAAAGCTCATTCATTTTCCCTGTCATCAGATAAGAAGTGTTTCATGCAAGCTCGGCCTGTCAGCTCCTCTGGTCCCCCTGGTCGTGTCTAGTGGAAGTTTTCAGGTAACTAAGGGGGATTGAGAAATGCTGTAGCTCTGAGTCTTCACTTTTTGTAATCACATATATTTAGAAAAGTGATTAAATACCCATTTTGGAGGCTCCCACATCAACATTACATGGTGGCAAAACCCCTTTAAGTCTCCTATGTGCATGAAGCTACTTTAAAGCATCTCTCTGACTGCTGCTAAAGCAGTGAAAACAAGCCCTAGTGGCCAAATTGAAAACTGCAAAGACTTAAGAATTATTAAAAAATATTGAGTGATATGAAAAATTAAAAAAAAAAAAACCACAAATTCCTAAAAAAAATGTGTTTAACATAAAAATGGGACTTAAACAGTGACTCATTTTTTGATGACACGTTCCCTTTAAGGTAAGTTCACACGGTGTATTGCGGCGTGCACAGGTATGCACCGCAATACGCCTTCGTCAGCACTGTTAAAAGTATGCGCTTGAAAGTTCGTACTTTCAACGTGCAATGTCTCGAGGCGGCTTTCTGACGCCTATACCGTACTCTTAGATTTATCGACACATAAGCATCGGAAACAAATCAAAGGTCACTTTTTTTTCTGAATGTATATTACGCGCTGAGAAATACGATTGTAAACTCGCCGTCATCTGATTCCACACAACACACTTGATGAGTGCGGGACTTGTAAATGATTTTATCGTATTTGCGGGGCTTACTTCGCCCAAATACGGCGTGTGGACATAACCCCACACCTCCAGAATGTGAATCGGTAAGGAATGCTGCAAGATGTAAGCCCAAAGAATACGCCACTCCCCATGAGGGTGGGCACCACTGCAAAACCCTAGTACAGCACACAAACAAGAAAGGAAATGCAGGGCTGCCCAAAAAAGTGTTTGAGCAAACATATCGACAAAAATGTTATTAATACATCCAAAGAGCCACCGAAAAATGAAAAACCTTTAAAAAACCCAAGAGTGTATTGATGGTGTTGGCAGAAAAACCTGATACATAGCTGAACATATAAACCAAACCAACCCAGTACATATAAGCATAATGATGAATAAAAATGTAATACTAAATTAAAACATGTAGTACCCAATAAATATATCGTGTAGGCAAAGCTGATCAAAATGCCAACAGAGACATAAACCCATGATATATTTTGTGCACTTTCTAGTCCTGAGTTTGCTTTTTGGAGCAGATATTTTATTGTTCCCATCCAGACTCTATATTTTTTATTTCTATTGGCATTTTAATCTGCTTTGTCTACACTCTATATTTATTGGGTACTCGATTAATCTTTTGTATTAATTTTGGACTGATCATTAGGTTTGTATTTGTACATGTGTGCTGGGGGTTTTTGGCTTATATTTGCAGATGCCTATTGGTGTTCGGCAAACGTTTATCATTATACTCTTTAAGGATTTTTAAATGCTTTTAGATTTGTGTCTCGTTATAAAATAAAGCATTTTTTTTTCACCACATACATTGATGGCATCTTTTTTTTAATAGGTGTAGGTCCCACCTATGGGACCCAGGGGCGTAGCTACAGGGGGTGCAGCGGTAGCAGTCGCTACCGTGCCCAGCAGCCTGAGGGGGCCCAAATGCCCTCCTGCCTCATAAGGAGATACCAGCATTGTAAATGGTGCATAGTAACTGGGGGGCCACATTTCACTTTTTGCACCAGGGCCCAAGAGCTTGAAGTTACGCCTCTGATGGGACCCACACCTATCTTGAGAACGGTGTGGAAATATATGATTTGTTTTCCTTGGCAGAAATCCGAGGCGATGGTTCAGAATTCTACCCAGGATTGTTGCTTCAACAGTCTCGGTGTTTGCCTCTGATTTGTTTTGGAAGGGGGAATGGATATTGTTGCATCTCTGGTGGCTAATTGGTGAGCACCTGAATAGGGTGTGTACCTAAGACCATATAGAAGGAAATGAACTAGACCACATGGGATGAGACCGGACCTCTATCCCCTGATGAAGCTAGTTTGCTGGTGAAACATGTTGGGGAGGTCAGGCATTACATTTTAATTTGTGATTTTTCTACCTCTTTTTTGGTCCCCATATAGTAGACAATATATTAGGTAGGCACACCCCAAAAACTAGGTCAGCAGATAGGTAAAACCCCTTTTATGTAGGTATATAGGCCCCTCGTAGGTAGTTATGAAAAAAAACCCTCAAGGTATATCCCCTGTAGGTATATAGAGCACCTGTTAGTAGGTAGACCCCTTGTAGCCACATACATGCCCCCTGTAGCCACATACTGACCCCTTTAGCCCTGTATACTGCCCCATGTTTGTTAAAAAAAAAAAAAAAAATAATCGCCTCTCCTGGGAGTCCCGCGGAGCAGCTCACAGTGGGAGCTTGGGTGCGGGGTGGGGGAGTGATGGCATCACGCCGCCTACGCCAAGACGCAAGCTCCCGGCGTCTCCTTGGCCTAGGACCCAGCAGCGCAGGTGGGGTGATCGGTACATCGTACCATCTGCGCTGCTTACTACCATGCGACGTTGGCCTCGGGGCCAACCAGAAAACTACTGGCATCCTGGTGGGTCCCAAACTCTGTGGTAATGGGTCCTGAGGCTAATGCCGCATGATAGTAAGTAGCGCAGGCGTGTATGTGTCAGACGTATGTGCCAGTCTGACACTGGGCTGAAGATGAGCCAAATTTGTGACATTGGCAAATGCAATGAGATCACTTTATTAATAAATATAATGTATTTTAGGGCTCCTTTAGCCATACCCTCTTTTCCAGACATCTTTCAAAAGTGGCCAGCGAGGTGTAAAATGTGTCGAAGACACATAATTGGTACAAAGGTACACCAGTTTTAGAGGGTTTTATTGCCATCATTCTGCCATATTTTTTTCAGTACATCTTCCCCATTGTATTTTTCTTGTAGGTGACAGTGACTTGTTGGAGGTAGTTGATACCTGCACGCTGTACCTTAGTTCAAGACAACCTAAAGCACTCCAAAAATCTGCAACCAGGTGAGAGACCAAAGTGCCAATATTTTCTAGCTAATACTGTATGCTGTTAAATGGATCTTCTAGTTTTATAATGCTTCACTGTTTAGTAATTTGATTCCAAAATGGTCAGCCATAGCGACCCCAGAACAGAATGCTCTCAACTAGCCAAGTCCTCCATGCTTCATTACAGCTGATGTTCTCCAGTGGTTATATGCGATCAGCCTACTGCTCAGGTCTGAGGTCAGCCATAGCAATTCCAGCTCACAATTTCCCTGGTGCTTCCTCGCCACTGATGAGCAGTGGGCTGATCACAGGTAACCACTAGAGAACATATCTATGAGGGCAGCAGATGCAACTTGGAACACAATACCCCTGGTCAACTAGGTATACCATGCATCCTTCTGGCTGAAGCTCGCTAGTGCTTACATGTGTACTGCTCCAGTTTATAAGGTCAGTAGGGCAACCCCAGAACACAATACCTCCAGCCAACCAAGCTCTCCATGCCTCCTCACCACTGATGTTCTCTAGTGGTTACATACAGTGAGTTGCAAAATTATTCGTACTCCTTGAACTGTTCCTCATTTTTAAATGTTACAGCCACTAACTTTAGTGTATTTTATTGATGTTTTGTCATAGATCAGCACGAAGTAGCAAGTATTTGTGAAGTTTAAAATCATACATTCTTCAAAGCCTTGCAAATTAAAAAACTGAGAAATGTGGCATGTACCATATATACTCGCGTATATACCAGATTTTTCAGCACATTTTTTTCCAACACAATTTCTATCTGCTCCTCACATGTTAACCTCTGCAACATGTCAATGGCTGCAAACAAAGAGAGACTTGTAAATAACTCATGGAAGAACAAAGTTACATTAAAACTCTCATTAAGTTTGATGTGTTACATGACCCTTTTCCCATTGGAAAAAATAAAGGTGGATCCAAAATGTCTGACTTCAAAATGGCCGCCATGGTTAACACCCATCTTGAAAAGTTTTCCCCCTCCCATATACGAATGTGCCACAAACAGGAAGTTGATATCACCAACCATTCCCATTTTATTAAGGTGTATCCATATAAATGGCCCACCCTGTATATATAATATATCATTTTTGTGTGTGGGTAATAGCTATTTAAATGACCAGTGTGATCCTAGCATTTGAGTGGCATTAATTTACCAGTAGCTGCTGCATTTCCCACCCTAGGCTTATACTCGAGTCAATAAGTTTTCCTGCTTTTTTTGTGGTAAAATTAGATGCCTCGGCTTATATTCGGCTCGGCTTATACTCAAGTATATACAGCAT
Source organism: Phyllomedusa bahiana (assembly GCA_025379985.1). Classification (NCBI taxonomy): domain Eukaryota; kingdom Metazoa; phylum Chordata; class Amphibia; order Anura; family Hylidae; genus Phyllomedusa; species Phyllomedusa bahiana. Next base: position 21,937 of record JAODAL010004956.1, on the reverse strand, counting down.
ATTTATTCAACCCCCCCTGAGCCAATACTTTGTAGGACCACCTTTAGTTGCAATGATAGCTGCAGTCTATTCGGGGAGATCTCTACCAGCTTTACACATCTAGAAGCTGGAATTTTTGCCCATGCCGATTGCAGAATCGCTCTGGCTCAGTCACAGCAATTTTCAAGTCCTGCAACAGATTCTCGGTGGAATTTAGGCCTGGACTTTGACTGGGCCATTTTAACACATAAATAGGCTTTGATTTAAACAATTTCATTGCAGTTTTTGCTGTATGTTTAGAATGTTTTAGGTTGTCCAGCTGGGAGGTGAACCTACGCCTCAGTCTCAATTCTTTTGCAGCCTCTAACGGGTTTTCCTCCAGAATTGCCCTGTGTTTAGCTTCATCCATCTTCCCATCAACTCTTACCAGCTTCACAGTCACTGGTGAAGCAAAGCCTCCCCACAGCATGATGCTACCACCACCATGCTTCATGGAGGGGATGGTGTGTTCAGGGTGACGTGCAGCGTTGGCTTTAATCGACACATAGCGTTTGGCGTTTAAGCCAAAAGTTCAATTTTGGTCTCATCTGATCAGAACACCTTCTTTGACATAGCTTTTTGCAAATGGGATGATTCACCACTTCTTTCAAAACAGCCTTCTTCTTGCCCCTCTTTTATAAAGACCACATTTGAGAAGCACACAATTAAGGGAATGTTCAATATGTTCTTGGATATCTTTTCAATCCAAAAAACGCATTCAAAAGCGCTGCGTAAAACGCATCCACCATGCAGGTGTGTGTTTGGATGCGTTTTTGCTGCAGCAGAAACGCACCCTATAGTTTTAAATAGGGCGTCTGCTGTGTCAAACGGATCAAGAATTGACATGTCACTTCTTTGAATGGATCCGAAAGACGCATGTAAACACTTATCGCCTGAATTACAATCCGTGTTTTACATTGAAAGCAATGTAAATTACACTGCATATTTTAGATGCGCGTTTGGGTCCATTTAGGGTCCGAAACTCTGATCCAAACACGCATCTAAAAACGTATCCAAAAACATATTGAACACGCCGTGTGAACTTCCCCTAATAGTTGTCCTGTGGACAACTGAGCTCTGAATGTTTGCAGCTAACCCAGTGTGACCCTGGCCCTATTGGCTGCTTCTCATTATCAGTGCTCTTCTTGTCTGGGCTGTTAATTTAGTTATATGTACTAATTAGTTGACTTCTAAAAGCAATTGTTCACACTGGATTAATTTTTTTTTTTTTTTTTTTTGTGGTATCGGAGTACAGGAGGCTGGATGCATATGCATGCAACACTTTTCAGTTTTTTTAATATACAGAAATTTGGAAAAGATACATTTTCTTTACAATACACTAATGCTTGCTACTTTGTGTTGTTCTATGGCTATGTTCACACGGCTTATTCTGGGACGTATTTCAGCCCGTAATACATGCCGTAGTGCACGAATTACGGGCTGAAATACGTCCCAGTCATTACAGTAATCCACAGTTCTCAGAGAACTATGGATTACGTCTCCATAGTGACATGTCAATTATTCACGGCGTATACGCGCCAAGAATAATGCATGTCTAATGAGGAACAGTGGGGTATGAATACTTTTGCAATCCACTGTATGAGCAGCCACATGTCTATTAAGGTGGTGTGGATGTAGAAAAGTGGCTGCATGTGTTGCATGATATTACATGGATACAGTAATGATGTACTATAAAGCCTAAGGTCTCAACCTGTGGTGCGTGTACTTCAGAGGTGTAAGCCATGCCTTAGTGGGGTGCTTTATATAGACGTACTCTACCGCAAATCTATCTCGGATGTATTTGGCACCTATTTATCGCCCCTCCTGCATGTATAAAAGGTGTCCCTGTATAAACATACCATGGTGATGCAATTGACTGCACGCTAAAATGTCAGGCCATATGTAAAGAACGTGCTAATAAGGAGTGATCATACATAAATGAAACTTCAGATGTACTACAGCAGGCGTCCTCAAACTGTGGCCCTCCAGCTGTTGGGAAACTACAGTTCCCATCATTCCAAGGTTTATAGATTATATAAATGCTTGTTGGGTGTTGTAGTTCCCCAACGGCTGGAGGGCCGCAGTTTGAGGATGCCTGTACTACAGGTTTTAATTAAGACACATTTTTTTAGACCATTTATGTTCTCTATCACTTACCATAATATAATTTACAGGTCTGAGATGTACCCATGGGAACGTTTGGATTTTTACAGTGTATAATTATGTCTATGCTTATTATTGTCTAGTAAAAGCCTTTGTAATCTAGTCATTATTTATCGTGAAGGTGCTGTTACACTGCAGGGATATTATTTCATACCTTCCAATAAAACCCAAACTTTCTACAAGCCCAATACTGTTATCATCAAGATTCTGATTAGCTTATTTGTCTCCTGATCTTTCCATGCAGAACATTGTTTAGCCTCTCCCAGCTGGACCCAGACATGGTTTGGTTGCATCTATGTGAATGGAAAGCTCCACCGAAGGTCCCCCACCAGTCTCTCGTCCCCCCTTGCTTGGACAGCCAAACCCTCTGATGAATACACACAGAATGTCTGCAACTTACTACAAAGACTGTAAGCAGCAGCAACAAAGATCTACAACTGTAGGTTTCAGTATTTCCTCCGTGTCCTGATGGGACACTCGCCTGGATGTGGAGATTTCTATCCACCTGTGACGGATCACCTGGATTCTTTTAGCTTTAAACCCTTCTGTGCCTACTTGTTTAAATGCATTTGATTCTTATAAATGCATCAGGAATCTTCTCCCCATGGGAGGAGCACAGTATGGGATTAATCACTCATCAACAGATAGGACTTGCTGCACTTAGTATAATATGAGGATATGAAAGAATAAAAATAAAGAGTCAACTAATTAGAAACTAAATGTGATGATGATGTATCAGTGAAAATGAGCATTACCTTCTACTACTGCCAACTGCTTACTGCCGGAGCGTGGAGCGTACAGGTTGGAATTTTTTACAGCTTCCCTCTATACAAAACCAGGTTTTTTTGGGTTTTTTTTTTTTTTTGCTTGGTCTTAAATGATGTAAGTAGAATCATGAAAATGCACTTTTTTTCTATAAAGATATTATCAACTTTTGCCAGTCGTTCTTAAAGGGTATGTGTCATCAAAATGATTTATTGTTTAACTCACATTTTTAAAGAATTTTTGGTTATATTGTTTTTTTAATTTTCCATGTCACTTTCAATATTTTTTAATAATTCTTAAGTCCTGCAGTTTTCACTTTGGCCAATAAGCCTAATAATAGTCTGACACTTCCTGTTCTGTACAGAAAAATTCTCAGTTGTCTGCTCATTATCAGCACAAAGAGAGTCAAACGGAAAGGAGACACCAGTGTGAATAGAGAACACAGGATCCACCAGTCACAAGAGGAGATAGTCACAGTTCACCTTTTCACCTCCCTGCACAGTGACTTCTTCCCAGGTCACTGAGCATGACTAGAAAACTCTCCTATAGAAGTGAATGGGACTGAGTCAGTCTTAAAGGGGCTGTCTCACTACATTGATTCATGTTACCTCAGGCCTGTTTTCTTGGTTTCACTTTGAATTCAGGGGTGTGTTTACTTGCTTCTACTAGGCTGCAGTAGAAGCCAGGTCTGTAGCTATAGCAACCAGTGCTGGCAGCCTATCAGGAGAGATCAAATAGGTCTGTAGCTATAGTGACCTGAGGAGCTGATGCAGCACATACAAGAGGGGATATCTCAGAATAGGTAGGACACTGTTAATGGACACATATTACAAAGTGACTTGTTTTTGCAAGATCTTTAACATAAAAAGCAATCCTTTTAAGTCTCCTATTTGCATGAAGCTACTGTAAAGCATCTCTCTGACTGCTGTTTAAGCAGTGCAAACAAGGCCTAGTGGCCAAAGTGAAAACTGCAAGACTTAAGAATTATTAAAAATATTGAAAGTGATATGAAAAATTGAAAAAAAAAATCCTAAAAAATGTGTTTAACATAAAAATGAGACTTAAAAAATGACTCATTTTTGGATGACACATTCCCTTTAAAGCACCTGCTGATAAAGCAAACACTTGAATTTAGTGGATTCCAGGTGTGGTCTGTTGTTGCCGTGTTCTCAGCAATCATGCTTGAGGTTGGTGACAACACTGCTTCAGCTGTCTCTTGCAACCTTTCCTGACATGTTTGTTTTAGTGAATATGTATGTTCTCTATGAAATAGCAACACTTCTGGAGCTTCTTCTCCTATAATAATGTTCTTCTGTTATTCCCCCAAGAAATGAATTCCAAAATGGTCAATTAGATGTTACCAGTCCAGGTATCAAAGAGGTGTGTCCCGGCCCACTCTGTCAGCACTAATTCGACTAGGGAGGACACCTCCACCCCGGTTGGGAACACCCAGATAGAAATGCTCCAGCATTGTTGTTTCATGAAGAACACAATTAATTATGGTCAGGTGATGTCAACGGTTGTCTTTTGAAGGGGTTGTCCATTTAAAAGAAAATACGCTGCATTTGGGCTATGGTGGTCAACAAAGAATACCTGATAGTAAACGAGCTGTTCGGGAATCCCAGCCATCCACTCCTTGCCCAACATGGTGAAGAGCTTCCAGCTCCATTGTAAGTGAATGGACTGTGAGCCTCTACTTGTCGGGATGAGAACCTGGAAGTCAAAAGCAGCTGGGAGCTGTGGAGTGGCAGCAGACAGCTAGGTCACCACACTGGACCCAATGCACTATAATTTATTATTTTTTTTTTAATATGGACAACCCCCTTTTTAAGTATTACCTGGTACGATAATAATCCAGCACAAAGTATGTATGTAAAGATATAGCTCACCCCTCGTTGTCTCTGCTTCCTTGTTATATTCTTTTTCTCCTGTCGCCACCGATTCCCACTCGAATTCTACTGTCGGCTTGCAGGTTACAAAACTTATCAGAAACACGTATGGAGATCCAGCATGGTAGCTTGAAAGCCGGTTACTTTATTATGTAAATTCCAAAAACAGCAGTTAAAAAGATGTAAGTACAGGTGTAACGCTTACCTGTCTCGAACCTGTAAGTTTCTTGTTTACAGCTAATTTACAACACAGTCTATGTAGGCTGTGTTGTAAATTAGCTGTGAATAAGCATCTTTCAGGTTCAAAATGCATAACCGTTACACCAGTACTTGCGTCTTTTTAGCTGCTGCTTTTGGAATTTACACAATAAAGTAACCTGTTTTAAAGCTACCACACTAATCCACCACACTGCCCCAACTGCAGACTGCACATCATATTATGTGTTCAGACGGCTGCTTCAGGAAAAAAAAAATAGGAAGTCTTGTAGCTCAAGTCTTGTAGCTTGAGGGCAGCACAAGCTAGTGTCAGACCTGCTGTTTCCAGCGCTGTGTCCCTTATTCTGTAAGATGCAGCAGTTTTAGAGCATTTACCCCTTAAATCTTATTCATGAGCTCGTGTTAGCTCCACCCACCAAAGGCTAGCTCCGCCCACTGAGTTATTCACATGTTTCTACCTATTCAAAGTAATAGGTTTGTCAGTTGAGGTGGGCGGGGCTAGCCTTCGATTGGCCGGGTTTGAAAAAAACTGACTCTGTGAAGGACTCTTTGAATGACTCTTCTGGCTGAAAACTGCAGATTTGAGCATTAAATACACAAACTACAGCATCTCACAGAATAAGGGACACAGCGCTGGAAACAGCAGGTCCGACACTCGCTTGTTCTGTCCTCAACCAGGGGTGCAAAAACTATGTGACAGGTTCTCTTTAAAGGGAATGTGTAATCAAAAATGACTTATTGTTTAACTCACATTTTTATGTTCAGCACATTTAAGAATTTTTGGTCATATTTTTTTAATTTTCCATATCATTCTCAATATTTTTTTAATAATTCTTAAGTCCTGCAGTTTTCACTTTGGCCACTAAGCCTAATAATAGTCTGACACTTCCTGTTCTTTACAGAAAGATTCTCAGTTGTCTGCTCATTATCAGCACAAAGGGGGTCAAACTGAAAGGAGACACTAGTGTGAATAGACAACACAGGATCCACCAATCACAAGAGGAGATAGTCACAGTTCACCCTTTCACCTCCGTGCACACTGATTTCTTCCCAGGTCACAAGAGCATGACTAGAAAACTCTCCTATAGAAGTGAATGGGACTGAGTTAGTCTTAAGTCTCCTATGTGCATGAAGCTACTGTAAAGCATCTCTCTGAATGCTGTTAAAGCAGTGCAAACAAGGCCTAGTGGCCAAAGTGAAAACTGCAAGACTTAAGAATTATTAAAAAATATTGAAAGTGATATGAAAAATTAAACACATTTTTTAGGATTTTTTTTTAACATAAAAATGGGACTTAAACAATGACTCATTTTTTGATTACACATTGCCTTTAATGTTGCTAGCCATCCTGCTGTCTGGTGAATTGATGAGAGAAAAGTCCATGCACTATGCGTGTGTCCATTCTACAATGTAATGTAGCCACTCGCTACAGCAGATGAATTTTGTCGTCTCCAAAAGTTTCACTGTTCCGGATCAAAAATGATGTATCCAGGAAATATGTCTATTTTTAATATTTAAAAATAAAATTGTTTAACTCTCTGCAATTCTTGTCAATGTCGTCTTCATAGCTTCCATATAAATAAAGAGGGTCAACTATTGGGGTAACAATCAACTTTATTTACATCCGGAGAGGCGTCACATATTATGGAGGGCATCATAGTGCTATACCAGAACCACTTCCATCTCGTGAGCAGAGAAAATGACATCCCTCTCGAATACTGAATTATCTCACAGTCACACCTAAACCAAAAAAGCTGTTGATGGAGAGGCTTACCATGTGTGTAACCTGAATCACAGGTATGGAAGCAGCAGGTAAAGCACCCACATAGTAAAATGACTCCATGGTGCCGGTTACAGCAGCATATAAATGGCAAATGGTATCTGTGTAGCACATCTATACAGCCTGTGTTAAACAACAGCAAAAAGCTTTTCTTTAAACGGTTTTCCCCTCTGAGCCTTGATAAATCCTATTGCTCAGTAACCTCCAGAATATAATTTTCAGCTCTTCTCAAGGTCATTAGCCATTTCAAGCCTTTTCCAAGTTCATAGGAAATGGATAGTCCAAGTTTTAGGTGTCCTTGTAATGCTCCAATGTCTAATACTCCTTAGGTTGTTTTTCACATAGGTCTGTCCAAATGCACCATTAATAATTCATCTTCTGAGACGAAACAAACATAGAAGATTGCTCGGGTGCTTGTTTTTTGACCCATGTCTACCCAATAAGAGCTGCAAACCATATGCTGCTGGTATGGCCAGAGGAACCTGCATCATTCAAGATTACGTAGCTGGTGACAGGTGATGCAATTTCTATGAAGCTGCCAAACACTAAAACTCAAGTCTACAACAACATAAGGCTTTTTGAAAATAATTCTGCACTTCACAGATGTGCTTCAATGGGGCTGGAGACTGGTACCAAACCAAATTTAGGATTTTGATGGACCTGTTCATCTGATATACAACAGTTCCACCCAAAGTGCTTGAAATCTGGGACCTTTGTATCACCTCTAGCCTCAGACTATCAGTCACCAACTTGCACTTTCAATAGGCTATGTATTATATGATACAAAAGTGCATTTTTATACTTTAAGAAGTTATCACAAGGCTCCACAGATTTATATGGTAGAGGCACCTGAAATATTGAATTCAAATTAAAAGGTCCATTTGTACATATGATGTAGAAGTGCAGATCAGCAAACCAACGACCTACGTTATAATCCAGTTCATACAGCAATGGTCGCCTGAATAGTTTGTTGTCCTACTTACTACACAAGTACTATAGTCTTCTACTCTTGATCTATCTTGTGTGGGAGAGGAGCAAGAAACAAAATGTATAGATCTAACATTGTTCCCTGATATTGAATGTTTCAACAGTTACAGTATTAGTGATCTGAAACGGGGATGGTTCTGTAACCTGCACATCAAATAAACCATTCTGTATTGGTTTGATGACCATATATTTATATATAAATTACTGTTTGGTAGGTTTTCAGCACTAGAACTAAGATTATTATAGCCATATTTAGTTTCAGGAAAAGGCAACAACTTGGAGATGGTCAATGATGATGCCACACATGGAGAATAAAAGCACTGATGCCAGTTTAGGCATCTATATTCTTGAATAAAAGCAAGAATGGAAACACTTGGTTTGATATTATTAGCAATTAGACCATCACAGCACGTTGGTGGGATTTGTAAAACGTTACATTGAAAAGCAGATCAGTCAATGAGAGGCCTTTTGAATAAGGCTTTTTAACATTTACCTCCATCCTATCTATATTTTGAGATCATCTTTTCAAAAGCATCCTAGGAATTTTACATTTCCCACAATGCCAATGGTCTATATGAACTCAACAACTTGTACAGTCAGAGTAATGAATGCAGTTCTAATCGGTGGACAATGGCAGAGGAAGCTCCGTTCTTTGTCCACATAGATAACAGTCCGAGCACCTTCCATGCCCTTCACCAAGAAAAGAAATGTCACATGATGGGGTAAAGTAATAGTCGCTGTTCTCCACTGGCCACTTTTGCTTTCAAGTAGACAACAATTTTCAGATGGAGAAGGGTGGGAAGCCTCTCATGCACTCCTCTGTACATCAGTGTTAGGGAAAAGTGCCCACAGTCCATCTACACCTGGCACTGGTCACAGGGCTCTGCTGCTCGCTTTTTCAGCTCTTTGACTTGGAAGTGGCGGTGAGTGCTGGTGTCCTGTTGGCGGTGAGGCACTGTACCGCGGCGGCCTGACTCTGTCTCCACGCGGAGGAAGGCCTTGACACGATGCTGCCTTCCTTTTCCATCGCTATAATCCAACACACGACATTCATAGGTTCCTTCATCTGAGATCTTCACATGAGACAAGCGGAGTTTGTGCGAAATGTTGCTGCCAAAGACCTTTACCACCTACGGAGAGAGGACAGAGTTTGTTATTAGGGGATCCATTCTTAAAAAAAAGAAGGCAGGCTTCATATATTCAATGCAAACATTTGTATGGATCTAGAGCAGCGTTTCTCAACTCCAGTCCTCAAGACCCACCAACAGGACAAGTTTGCAGGATTTCCTCAGTATTGCACAGGTGATGTAATTATTGTCCATGCATTCTGTTGGAGATCCTGACACAGGTGATATAATTATTGTCAGTGCATTATGTGGGACATCCTGAAAACATGACCTGTTGGTGGGTCCTGAGGACTGGAGTTGAGAAACACTGCTTTAGAGGACCCTCACTATGAAGCGGGCGAGTGGTTCAAAACGGTTCAACCTAAATGGGTCCCAAATATGTTATTTCCACAATGACAGTGAGATAAGCAACTGTTTGACACATATGGTATAGCTCGTCTGAGGTATATAGGCCTATTGAGGGGTCTAGGGGAAGAGTCAGAGTATGTGTAAGCAAATAAGATTGATGGAGGGGGCCTGAACATCAATAAAGAAGTCCTGCTAAAAATTAGTGAAAGGTAAATCAAGTCATCCTATATTGTGGGGTCATCATGTAACTGTTCTGGTTTTAATGAAAAAGGTCAAGTCATCAAAATGTCACCTTTCATATCAATTAAAAAGGTTGTACCATCTGACACTTTTTTTTTGTGGGGGTGGGTTTTACAGCCTCTTGAGGCTCCCACTTCCTGTGCAGGTTGTGGGCGGATCTACAGCAGTGACTGATATTTCAGCTTTGCTAGCTCCTATTCTTAACCAAGCCTGTAATGGAGAACAACAAGGACACTATCGAAGCTGGATGTGCTTCCAAACTGTTAGCTGCTGATTGACTTCTCTTTGATGTAATTGCATATAAATGTGCTCTGCAGACCAGACAGGATGGTACACTGCTGCTCCTAGAGTAGTAGCACTAATGGTTAAAGTTTTCTCAGTAGAGCAGTAAGATCATAAACTGAGAAGCTCCATCCTGCTGTTAAGACCGCAGGGAGTTACACCACCAACCAGGCCACTGCTAAATCAGAGAGAGCTAGACTATATCCCAGAGAAGCTTATGTAATCAAGCAGGACATTTCAAGAAAACCCTTCAAGATGGAAGACCTAGATCTACCCAAACCAGATAAACTTTGTTTTTAGAGACGGCATGAAATGACAGAATTGTTACCTATGTAGAAAGTGTTCCTTTAAAGACTCTACCCATTTACCACATGTAATTGTTAGAGAATTAAGTCCTGTAGAGGTCACCTTTCACATCCATTAAGGATGTGCCAGGTCAAAAGAAAACCTAGATCTATACACACCAATTCCACATGTGCTTAAAATGTAGGAACTCCCCATGATGGTCTATATTATCTACCCAGTACAGGCAATTAGATACATTAGAGGTCACCATTCACATCTATGAAGAGTAGGCCAAGTCAAGGATGGAAGAACTAGATCTATCCACACCAATTATACTTTGGTGAGCATATGATAACTGCTTACAATGTAGGAACTCCCTTTAATACGTACAAGCAGTAAGTAGGTAAAGTCATGTAGAGGTCACCAATCATATCTATTAAGAACGGGTGAAAGACGTTGATCTGCTCCCACCAAGTCTACTCTACCAAATCTAGAGGTGGAATGACAGCACTGCTTACAATGTACAAACCCCCAATGATGGACTATATTTATCAAGTACATGCAGTAAATAGGTAAAGACATGTAGAACTCATCATTTACATCTATTAAAAACAGGTGAAGTCAAAGTGGAAGACCTAGATCATCCCACATCGAATCTGCCTCTTCATATCTTTTATAAAGCAATGTAGGAACGCCAAGTGATGGACTATATTATCTACTAATTACAGGCAGTAAATGGTAAGTCACCTAGAGTTCACTTTTCACATCCATTAAAGGGGTTGTCTCACTACATCGATTCATCTCGCCTCAGTCCTGTTCTCTTGGTTTCATTTTTGAATTCAGGGACATGTTTACTCGCTAATACTGGCCTGCAGTAAGCAGCTACTAGGGAACCCAAGTTTTGAAGCTATAACGACCAGCGCTTGCAGCCTAATAGGAGAGATCGAACAGGTCTGTAGCTATAGTGACATGAGGAGCTAATGCAACCCATGAAAGAAATATCCAGCAACAGGTATGATGCTGTAAATGGACACATAATGCAAAGTGACTTGTTTTTGCAAGAACTTTAACATAAAAAGCAATCCTTGTAGGGAGGCAACCCCTTTAAGGATGGGCCAGGTCAAAGAAGAACCTAGATCTATCCACACCGATTCTACTTTGAACCGCCATAATGTAGGAACTCCCTAACCTGTATCAAGCAACCATATTGTAATATTCCATTGTAGTCAGGGCTGTCTTAACAGCATTATGGGCCCCCGGGCATAACAGTACAGTGGGCCCTGCCCAAATCTATGACATCACACCAGGCCATGCCTCTCTCTATATAAGCTTAAACATGACACAACATGATGCCATGCCGTTAATCACCCCCACGCACACCAATACCATCACGTCACCTTCATTGGGGCTCCGCAGTGATGTCCTGAAGGTAGCGTGCAGCCTACAAGACTAATTGGCACCATGTCCTTAGAACACATAGTTAAATAAGCAGTGCTGATCTCGGATACCCGAGATATATGTTCACCACTTGTGGGGCACATGCTTGTGGGGCACCCGGGCAACTGCCTAGTGTGCCCAATGGATAAAATGGCTCTGGTTGTAGATAAAAACGAATACAGTAATCTACAGACACTGTCACAAAAGTTGTACAAATGGAACAATAAATGTAAGAATAAGATAACGCTAGATACCTACGCCTAGAGTTTATTAGCGTGTGCAGTGGAGTGTATCTAAAGCATTATTCCTCAATTGAGAAAATAGTTTCCAGCCTCTGGTGGTCAATCACAAACCCCCTGTTGTCCATCTCTTACATGCTGCTGTACAAGGTGTACTGCCGTGTTTCAGGCTATGATGGTATCTCTTCACCAGAACGTTATTTAAGAAGCATCCCAAATATATTGCCACGTAATGGTTTGTTTATGTCCTTGAGTTGTCTTTTAACATCTTATTTAGCCATTATCTTAGTTAAGTTTTCAGATGCTGGATGCCGACTACTAATGGCAGCAATTACGATGCCCATGGGGGTTGCTGGCCTAGAATTCGGCAGTAGGAGTGTGCTGCCTGCCTTTTACTCGGTGTCAGTCGTTCTAAGTTCTGGTATTCTATATATAAACCTGGAAAATCGAGTTGATCATTGCAACAGGTCTCGTCCCAAGTGTATGGAGTTACAGGAGGCTAGAAAGAACATTGCGTCTGCCATCCATAGAGGCGTACTGGAAAGGCTCTTTAATTAGGATGTGTCTTTTGACAGAGGTTAACCTAAGGGCATGTCCCCACGGCACAGGTTTTCGGCCAGTTTTTCAGCCGGTTTACGGTTTTTCAAAAAAAAGAGCAACATTTTTGCACTATGGAAAACCCGTGCAGCCCGCCCACGGGCCGCTCAAAAAACGTTGAGCATGTTCATTCTTCCGTTCGGTTTCAGGACGGAATATGAGCACCTCAATGGGAGGGGGGAGGGCTTTTCTCCGCTCATTGCGGAGAAAAGCCGCCCCCCCCCCGCGGCCGTGGGGACTGCCGCAAAACCGGAAAAATGCCGGTCAGGTAAACCGGCCGGTATTTGTCCGCTGCCGTGGGGGCGCAGCCTAACAATGCAACAAAGCACAAATATGCAAAAAATCAGCCCACTTATCAGATTTGCTACCATAGGCCTTTAACCTAAGTCATTTCCCCCATGATGGATTACAATAATTGCTAATTACATGAGGATTATCGTTTGATCCTATAAACCCAGAATTAAATACAGTAATAAAACGATCCTAAAGGTAGGAGAATATACATAAGAAACCATCTTAAATCCCCAAGCTTCGGATTGTTTTGTTTACTTAAGCCTCCTTAATGCTACCTGCTAAATGAATTTATATATTCCCCCAATAGGACAACATTTCAGTCGAACACTCCCATCCCTGCCAAGTGCAGCGCTCTCTCCCCTACAGAACAAGATCAATAGAAAAATCTCTGCGGCTAATTAGCTTTCCTTCCAAATTGATTTGCTCTTGGTATTTGCCATTCTGTGAAATGTAAAGCTTACCCCGTCCGGAAGAAGAGAATTGTAAATCAGATTAATGTTCCGCTCTTGCCGTACAAGCTATATCCCCATTAGTGTTCTTCAAGACGCTTGAGGGCAATGGGCCAAGTATGGGCAGTACGGAGAAGGACCAGTATAGGCATATTGTAATGTATTAGGAAAGGGTAAAAACCAACTTGTGATAAAGAACTGAGGCCATTTGTGTTTAGTGAACACCTTGTGAATGCAAATTCATTACTACATCATAAAGTGAACCTGTCGGAAGGTTTATGCTGTCCTATCGGAGGGCAGGATATGATGGAGGGAGAGAAGCTGAGCTCTAAGGTTATATCATAAAGGGAGAGAAGCTGAGCTCTGTGATATATAGGGTTATATGATAGAGATATATAGGGTTATATGATAGAGAAGAGAAGCTCAGCTCTGTGATACATAGGGTTATATGATAGAGGAGAGGAGCTGAGCTCTAAGGTTATATGATAAAGGGAGAGAAGCTGAGCTATGTGATATATGGGGTTATATGATAGAGGAGAGAAGCTGAGCTCTGTAATGTATAGGGTTATATGATAGAGGAGAGGAGCTGAGCTCTGATCTATAGGGTTATATGATAGAGGAGAGAAGTTGAGCTCTGTGATATATAGGGTTATATGATAGAGGAGAGAAGCTGAGCTCTGTGATATATAGGGTTATATGATAGAGGAGAGCAGCTGAGCTCTGTGATATATAGGGTTATATGATAGAGGAAGAGAAGCTGAGCTCTGTGATATATAGGGTTATATGATAGAAGAGAGAAGCTGCGCTCTGTGATATATAGGGTTATAGGATAGAAGACAGAAGCTGCGCTCTGTGATATATAGGGTTATAGGATAGAAGAGAGAAGCTGCGCTCTGTGATATATAGGGTTATATGATAGAGGAGAGAAGCTGAGCTCTGTGATATATAGGGTTATATAATAGAGGGAGAGAAGCTGAGCTCTGTGATATATAGGGTTATATGATAGAGGAGAGAAGCTGCGCTCTGTGATATATCGGGTTATAGGATAGAAGAGAGGAGCTGAGCTGTGATATATAGGGTTATAGGATAGAGGAGAGAAGCTGAGCGCTGTGATATATAGGGTTATAGGATAGAGGAGAGAAGCTGAGCTCTGTGATATATAGGGATATATAGATTTGAAGCAAGATTTCTAAATAAAAAGCAGAGTAAATCCTGCATCGGACTCCTTAAGAAACAGTGAGTTTTCAAAACCGCAAATCGTCTGAAAAACTGGCCGCTAACCGGAGCCGTGGGGACATGGCCTTAAGATGTATATCAAATCATATAAACCTATATATCGCTGTGCTCATCTTCTCTTCTTCCATCACATCCTGCTCTCAGAGAGGGCAAACAGGATCTCTTTAAGGTGTTGTCCAAGATTTAAAAAAGGCTTCAAAGACTCCTGACACTAATTATGGGAAAAGGCAGACCCTTCTTCTTATCTAATTAGTAAATTAAGTACTATACAGTGTAACATTCTATGTATACAGCAAAACTGTGTTTGACCTTGACTTCTGTATTTGACACTTACACTTATCTTAGTGGCGCCTTTCTCAGGAGTCCCCGGGAGAGATTTTAACTGCAAGATAAAATGAATAAATGATGTTAGACAGAGAAAGCCCAGTACACGTGCCACATCTCACCTTCACTGCTGGCTCCCTAGTTATCTGCCATAGCCCGAAATACTGAAACAATGTATGTATTACGTTTTTGGTCACCGACTATAGAGCCTGTGGCCAGTAGGGGACTGTGACACATGTTCATTCATTGTGGGTTGCTATGTAGCCATTTGTATGTATTATGCCCCAATAAGAACCTAAATTAACAAAGTATGTGTCTACCTATGAACAGCTGATAAAATAAGACCCCATACACTTTTAGTATAACCTTATTATGGTCATTTGGGGCATAGCTACAGGGATATCAGATGTACTATTGAATATACATAGGTCTCTTTACTACATAAGAAGATGCTAGTATTATAAATGACACAAGGTAGTTGGGGGGCACTGTTACAGATTCAGAATTGGGCCCAAGAAGCTACAGGTTACAAATGCCATACTCACATGTGTCCAGCTCAAGGCATGTGGGTCAAGTCTGTCCCTCAATATATTTTTATTTGTAATGCGAGAATTTAAACACAGTGAGCAAAGATAGATAAGGTCCAGACACAGAAGGACTTGCTCAGTGCTAAAGAGGTGGAAGGGGCTGGCTATTATACAAACTTAAAGAGTGCCTATCACCTACACACACAAAAATTATAGTAGATGAAATTATAAAGACTTTTCTCTAATACATAACATTAGCAAATCAGACGGCTTACCTCGGTATTACTGAGACACAGGTTTAAGTTTCACTAGGCAGAGATCATTATCTAGTAGGATTCCTTCTGTTGGGAGACACCAACTGTGCAAGGGGAGCTGAGGGCTTAGCTGCTTGTACAGGGTTAATCTGAATCTTTCACTACAAACAGTGCAGCAGTCACAGCACACTGAGAACATAGTGTGACAAGGTTTACCTGTTGCTTCCAGCCTCCTCCTCCATAACACAAGGGCATCCATATTATACTGCTGCTGGTGTTATAATATCTAGCACAGAAATAGCAGCGCAGAGCTTACCAGTGTGCACACATGAGGTAGACTCCCTGGCTCCCCCTTTCAAAGTTAACTTTTTCAGCTCAGAAGCAGTTAGCTTCAAGGAGATGTCAACATTGTGATCCATCAAGCTGTCAGGTGTGAACTTGGGCAGACTTCAGTCCTGTTTTCAACGGCCAGCACTTTTTAAAAAAACTGAAGTACAGTTGAAATGCTTTAATTTTCCTAATGACGTATATTTAAGGAAGTGTTTGTATTTTATTCTCCTGTTATGTCTTGAGATTTCCTTCGAGGTGTTAGGTCCGCTGTAATTGTTATCTTGGCCTTTTACTGAACACATGGAGCATCATACCAGCTCTGGTGGGAACAATTTGTACTACTTCATCAGGAACCCAGAAAAAAGCTACATACCAATAGAAAGCCTGATGCGACACTTCCATATGCTGTCGCTAGTTATTTAGAGGAAACCTATTATGCATACTGGACATGGTGTTTGGTCTTCAGGCAACATGTTACAGAGCAGGAGGAGCTGAGCAGATTGATATATGGTTTTGTGGGAAACAATTTTTCTTAGAACTTGTAATCTATTCAGGTTCTAAGAAATATATATATATATATATATATTATATATCAATATATATATATTATATTATATTTATATATATGTGTGTGGTATTTATTATATATATATATGTGTGTATATTATATATATATATATTAAGTATGTGTATATATATATATATGTGTTTTAAATAAATATGAAAATATATATTTATGTGTATATATATATATGTATGTGATAATATATTATATATGTGTATAAAATATATATATATATATATATATATATAAAACACACACACACACACACATTTTATACACATGTTGTTTACTTTGAGTAAAGGAGCCCAGGAGGCGGTATTATCAGTGATTGCCAGTTTTACCTGTACATATACTCATACATGACAGACCGTAAAACACTGATTAGACAGCCTACTGGACTCTTTAAACTAGAATAAGCAGAAATTTAAATAAATAAACGACATGTTCTGCAGAATCTTTCCCCACAATAATGTACAGCAATCTGCTCAGCTCATCCTGCCCTATAACATGCCTTCAGAAGATCAGATAGCATAATCAATGTGGCAGGATCCCTTTAACAATATGCTAAATCTTAGTTACATTTATGCTGTCTTACAGTTACACACGGGTGTAAAAATGCGACCAAAATGCTGATGTGACCTTCAGTGAAAAGAAGTTCATCATCTGTGCCATACGCTTTCAAGAGATTTGACATGCATATAACTCCTATCTTATACATACCACTGACAGTATACTTTTTATAAAATATTCCATAAGCAACAAAAAAAAGTGCAAGATCAGTGTGTTCCAGCAGAATATCTTTTATTTGCTTAATGCATTTTTATTTAGAAGTGAATAAAATGTCTAACTGTATACACTGAATTTATATATAGCACCACTCACAACACAGCAACAAAACAGCACACACTGAAGGTCACCAGAAAGGAAAACACCACCAAGCACTTATCATCTGCTGCTGGGATGATCTGCATTCATTTCCCATTATCTGACATACAAAGAATCTTTACATGTTGGTAAATCGACATTTGTGTTGGTGGACTGTGCAAGGTTCTTTACCTATTGTGTCTAATGGTGGTGCACACGTATAAGAAAATCAATTATTAGACTGTTTTGAATGCAATTTTCTACAAATTCCTATAAGCTTTCTGTAACAATGGAAAATAAGTCCAATCATAGTAAAACACCTTTTTGTGGACGTGGTTTACAGACACAAGAATACATAGTATTTCTTTGAAAGTACATCTAAGGCTGAGTCTACACCGCAATGTTAAAATTCAGTCCAAAATCCGATGGCATTTTAACATTGCTGCACCACGTTTTTTGGCGGTCCAGCACTAAAAACCGCAGTTGGTTTTCAGAATTGCTGTCGGCACCAGACATTGAATGTACGGAATCCGTCGGAATATATGACACGTTTTAAAATCCACCGGAATCCAGCGGATTTTAAAACCGATTAGAGTAGTCTACAGCACAGGTTTTTTATTGCTGTCTATGGGGCACAGGTTACAGTGGGAATTTCGGCGGATTTTAAATACTGAATCCGCCAGAAATCAGACCAAAAAACCTGCGCTGTGTAGACATAGCCTAAAGCTAGGTTCACATCACTCAAAACTTTAAATGGTCCAACAGAGTGTGTCCTTTTGGCTTCTAAATTGGTCTATATACCGCACAAAAAGTATGGACTAGTGCAGGAGCCTACACTGTTCTATACAATGGCATTCAGAAAAAATGTATACTATTATTTCCATAGGGACCCCATGGGTAATAGATAGCAATACTTGGTATCTGTCAGAGGTATCCATTTAATGTATATGACCCGACGTTTCCGTTAAGCAGAAGTCAGAAACGTGGTGTGCACCAAGCTCAAAAAAACTGTTCCCTCCTATCATATCAGCTATAACATTTGTTTCTAGCATGTTTTACTGCATTGTTTTCATTCTAAACCTTTAAAATGTGTCCACCATCAATTTGTTTGAAGGGTGGCCTGATAAGCTGATCAGATGTTCTACTCCTGGGACCTCCAGTGATTAGCTTTAAAGGGGTTGTGCCAAGAAGTGATTTCCTCACCTAACAGGCTGATACTCCCCTCTTGAACCTTGATAAAAGGGGCGTTTTGTTTCTGTGTTTAAAAAAACAAGTACCTTCTCTGTGATGTCATCGCTCCACCTCCCATGCATGTTCCCGAGGCTGATTTTCAGTCTCTGTAGTTGAGCAAACATGTTTGGCTAAACCACAGAGGATAACTGTATTGTGAACAAGCTGTACGGGTTTTGTTTTCTCCCTCTTATCTGCTCAGGAGTAAAGATAAGCTCTGAACAGGGGTATTCCCTGACTACAGATGTGGGAGGGGGGGCTGAGCAAGGAGCAGCTGCATGTTTACTCAGATAATTACATTACAACCAGCGGAGTCTTTCTACAGCAGACAGGCTCTGACACAGAAACAAAGCTAATGCATATGCCCAGTAATACTGCTTTTTTCGCCCCCTCCCTTCAAAGCTCATTCCTGTGTCCTGCCATCAGATAAGAAGTGCAAACAATGCAAGCGTGGCCAGGAACTTGCCAGATCTGCTCCTGGTCATAGCTAATATAAACAGTCAGGAAACTAAGGACATCTAATTCAGGCTGCAGCTCTCAGGGGCTTCACTTTTTTTAATCACATATATTTAGAAAAGTGATTAAATACCCATTTTGGAGGATCCCACGTCAACATTAGATCGTGGCAAAACCCCTTTAATTCTGTAGAAGAATCCCAAAGCAGGTGTTTAAAGGTATGTTCACATGGCTAATTTGGACGCTGATTCAAATCTGTGTCCATGTCCAATCCCATTGCAATCCTCATCTTATTGTTTCCAATGTAAAATCTGCATCGTTGTTCACGACAGGAATTTTTTTCAGCGTGCATTTATTTTCAGCACTGAAAAAGAGCTGACGTCAATTCTTGAGGCGAATTCCGCACAGAAAATGCCCAAAGGAGACAATGGAAAGTCTAAAATAAGCATGCAATCCACATCAAACAAAGCGTGGCAAGGATTGGATGCAGATCTGACACGGATCTGTGCCTAAAATTTGCTTGGCAGAATATTGTTCTAATAAGTCCAATAAGCAGCTCAAAATCTATGCTTAAAATCTGCTTCTGAAATTCTCATCAAATCCTTGACAGAAAATGCTAATTCTCGTCTGAAATCTGCAAATGTGAGAATTCAACACTGATTCAGCGCTGACATTTTTAGTGTCCAAATTAGGTGTGTGAATGCACCCTTATTCTCCTACACTGCCCCCACAGGCAGAATAAAGCATTGCATTGTCCCTATTGAATTTAGTAACGCATGGATTTTTCAGGTCCTCCAGAGCAAGAGATGCTCTTTATAGACACTCTCTCCTCTATGAACTCAGAATGCACTAGTAGGGTTCTTGTTTCTAAACAAGAAAATTCCTTTAATGGAGGATTTTAGCGGGTGTATATATATTACTTAAACTAAATTCTCATCCATCCAGAATTGTCAATATCCTAGCCAAAAGGCATTAACAAATACCGGCAGTGTCTTTCCCAAGCCTCCTGATAGCATATAATTTATAACATGTCTTATTTGTGCACATTTCCCTTCTTGTCTTGCATATTTGGATTTGAAAGCTTCATAATTTCTTTGAGAAATAGGATCTTATAGCATAGCCTGGCTCTATGCCAATTTCATAGTGAGTGGGTGCATATGATTGGAATATGTCATATATTAGCAGCCAGTAAATACTACACTACACAATAACTCCCCATATATTTTATATAGGCCTGACAATCAGGAAGAACACTTTATTCACAGAGACATTAGATAGCTGAGCGATATCAGACATGTTCATTTCAAAAAAACTGATTCAATGAGGTCTCTGATGATGCTTAAAAGGGAACCTGTCACATAGGTTATGCCCCCTTGCTGAGGACAGAACAAGCTAGTGACAGACCTGCTGTTTCCAGCGCTGTGTCCCTTATTCTATAAGATGCTGGAGTTTTAGAGTATTTAATGCTCAAATCTGCAGTTTTCAGCCAGAAAATAGTCATTCGAAGAGTCCGTTTTTTCATACCCCGCCCACCTGAGGCTAGCCCCGCCCACCTCAACTGATAAACCTATTACTTTGAATAGGTAGAAATATGTGAATAACTGTCAGTGGGTGGGGCTAGCCTTTGGTGGGCGGGGCCAACACCTGCTCATGAATAAGATTTGAGGGGTAAATGCTCTAAAACTGCTGCATCTTACAGAATAAGGGGCACAGCGCTGGAAACAGCAGGTCTGACACTGGCTTGTGCTGTCTCAGCAAGGGGGGCATAACCTATGTGACAGGTTCCCTTTAAAGGGGACACTGAATTCAGAAGACCTACTTTTATGTACCCAATTAGTGGACTGTGACAATAAAAGGACGTCCCCTGAATGGATGGATGAAAAGAGCATCTCTTGCTCTAGAGTTAAAAAATGGTACAATATCCAGCACACAAAATATACTAAAATTCTTCTTATCATTCAATCCATTAAAAATGGGACAATAGACACGCAACACACGGGTTTCAAACCAAATGTAGTTCTTGATCACAGAGTACTAGACTGCCCACATGCATCATACCCAAGGGTATTCTAGTATATAAAGTGGCTTTAGGTTATGCTTCTACAAGGTATTAAATGGAAGTTGTACTATACGCACCCATGAGTAATTAATCGATGTAGAGTATTAAACCATTATGATTGGTTGCTTTTGGTTTTAATATGGTGCAAGTGGGCGGTCTAGTCCGCTCTGATCATGAACTGCATATGGGTTAAAACACGTAAGCATGTTGTTTCTTGTTTATTGTCCCATTTTTAATAGATTGAATAATAAGTAAGAAAATTTGAAGGACATTTTGGGCGACAAGTATGAACAGGGCTGCGCCAGAATTCTGTCCTCAAAGAGCTGTAGTAGACCAGTTCTATAGCTGTATGAACAGGCGTACTCCAAACTGCCTCGGGACCGCGCCAAAGACACTTTTTAGTGCGCCAAAGATTTGGGGTGTTCTGAGGGCGTCGCACCACATTCATAGAAGTAGACACAGTTATGATTCTTTGATGCGCAGAACAGTTAGAATAGCCAGACCAGGGTAAAGGTGGTGCCTGTGCCTGACTTGTGGTATTGGCTCTACACTGCCCTGTATGTATGACCTGCAGAAGAACAGCCAGACCAGGGTAAAGGTGGTGCCTGTGCCTGACTTGTGGTATTGGCTCTACACTGCCCTGTATGTATGACCTGCAGAAGAACAGACCAGGGTAAAGGTGGTGCCTGAGCCAGACTTGTGGTATTGGCTCTACACTGCCCTGTATGTATGACCTGCAGAAGAACAGCCAGACCAGGGTAAAGGTGGTGCCTGAGCCAGACTTGTGGTATTGGCTCTACACTGTCCTGTATGTTTGACCTGCAGAAGAACAGCCAGACCAGGGTAAAGGTGGTGCCTGAGCCAGACTTGTGGTATTGGCTCTACACTGCCCTGTATGTATGACCTGCAGAAGAACAGACCATGGTAAAGGTGGTGCCTGAGCCAGACTTGTGGTAATGACTTTACACTGCCTGTA